>JAUJYZ010001270.1:0-59272 GCA_033675265.1 Actinostola sp. cb2023
TCTGGTGACTCAGCATATGGGCATTTTGTCTGCGCATGCGTCAACAAAGTAAAATAACATTGAAGTCTGATGCAATTGTCAGGTGGTAGAGATTTGTGTCGGAGATCTACTACATTATATATATTTTTCAAGTAGTACTCATATAGGTTTTAATTAGCATTCTAAGTGCTCTGATCATTGTTATGGATAGTGTCGCTATATAAAATGTATTATTATTATTTATTACTCGTTTCTAAAGTTTAAACGTTATGGAACTTAGTTTACACATTTTTAAAGACGATAAACACTTCTTCCCCTGGGTATATATTTGACAGATGTGAATGCTTTTGATGGCGAGAAATTTTGCATTGAAATGCGACTGTGGTGTTTGGAGTTGGATGTTCAGCGTTCAGCGTTGGTTATTTCCACAATCAAGACTTATCCTACAGCAGTGGATGAATGTTAGGTTAAGTGTGATGAAAGCAAACTTTTAGAATTTTAATGAAATATTCTTTCAGGTGGACGCGATTTCGAGCTATGGGCTGGTGAATCTTTGAAAGTGTTCAATTTTACCGACCCCCAAGTTGGAGATAATTACCACAGCATTCATTCCTTTATATAATTTCGGTTTTTATAGAGAATGGGGCTTCAAAAAATGCATTATACTCGGTGTAATGGCGGAATTGTTGTTTTATGTTACTTCTCGAAGACATGGTTCTCTTATATCTTCGTCTATTTCCTTATTCTAGGTTTTTGAAAGTATAAATGAGAGAACAAACTTTACAGAAAAAATAGCTAAGAAAATTAAAACTTGTTTCCACTGTTTTGCATTGCAGAATTTTTGCTTACAAGTTGCTGGATTCACGACGAGCAGAAATGTGGACTTCAAGCATTCAAGTCAAATTATCTTTCGATTTCTACCGTCCCTCAAGCTGCTTACTGCTACGGAGGCGAAGATTATTCAATAGTCATTCCATTTATCACAATAAATGACTTTTTTAAAAATGCATAGCTCCTGCTATAAATGTTCAAAGTGCATGTATACGGCGAAGACGGTAGCCATTGTCAGTTTAGCTTGTCATGTCTGGATCTCCGTCACCTTGCAATATACACTCATATACACTCATATTGCATCATAAATACTTGTTATGACAACTTCAGCATGCCTTCATCATTGATAAAATAGAATCCATCATTTCTAAGTTGCATTTATTCATATAGGCAAGTTAAGAAATAAATATATGAGATAGAACTTCGCCATCTTGTTTGTTTTTCCTGGTATTTAAATTAGCGCGGGATGGCGTTGCGCGAGATATATGCGCGTGTCCGAGGGTCTTTGTGTTAATGTTGGTATTTCACGCATGCGCAGACAAAATACCCATGTGCTTGGTGACTCAGGTAAAATTGTGACTCTGACTCATTCATTTCGATCAGTCGATGACTCATGAAGGACTTGAAGTATTTTACTGGACAACGATCATTGCCGGTGGCTTGAGCTGTTGGATAAAACGCATGTTGGTTTGTCTTGGCCTTGACGAGTCTTGGAGCCCCTCCCACTTTACAGACTAAAACTTTTTCCAGCGAAACATCTCCCCACAGCAGTCGTCGACTTTCGTCTCTCGCTCTGAAGCCAAAGTACAAAGAGAGCAACCACCAAACTGTAAGAACTGTCCTTCGTTTAAGTTTTTTACTGTCAGTCCTAATGTTTTAAGTTATGCATGCTTCGTCAGTTGTGTAGATGACATGATTTTTGCAACAATAGACCTTTTTACCGATACGGCGGCCATTTTGGATTCTATTGTTTTGGCTAAAACATTATGGGATGCCCAGGGTGCAAATGACCCAAAAACTGTAGAGTGGAGTCGCGCCAATATATTATTTTTCTATGTCACTCTAGCCATAGTGTTGTGTGACTTAATATCTACATGTGTTGTGTATTGTTGTATAATTTTGTACAAATTCATTGCTTTAAATTAGGTTTTCGTAGTTTTTCAAGGCCAAATGGTTACTAGCTTGCACCCTGGGCATCCCATAATTTCTTCATAATTCAAGATGGCCGCCGTATCGGTGAAAAGGTCTATTGTTCCCTCATGTTTTAATTTATGCATGTTTCGTCAGTTGTGTACATGAGATGATCTTGGCATCAATAGTTCCCTCATGTTTTAATTTATGCAGGTTTCGTCAGTTGTGTACATGAGATGATTTGGCATCAATAGTTCCCTCATGTTTTAATTTATGCAGGTTTCGTCAGTTGTGTACATGAGATGATTTGGCATCAATTGTTCCCTCATGTTTTAATTTATGCAGGTTTCGTCAGTTGTGTACACGAGATGATTTGGCATCAATTGTTCCCTCATGTTTTAATTGATGCATGTTTCGTCAGTTGTGTACATGAGAAGATTTGGCATCAATAGTTCCCTCATGTTTTAATTTATGCAGGTTTCGTCAGTTGTGTACATGAGATGATTTGGCATCAATTGTTCCCTCATGTTTTAATTTATGCAGGTTTCGTCAGTTGTGTACATGAGAAGATTTGGCATCAATAGTTCCCTCATGTTTTAATTTATGCAGGTTTCGTCAGTTGTGTACATGAGATGATTTGGCATCAATTGTTCCCTCATGTTTTAATTTATGCAGGTTTCGTCAGTTGTGTACATGAGAAGATTTGGCATCAATAGTTCCCTCATGTTTTAATTTATGCAGGTTTCGTCAGTTGTGTACATGAGATGATTTGGCATCAATTGTTCCCTCATGTTTTAATTTATGCAGGTTTCGTCAGTTGTGTACATGAGATGATTTGGCATCAATTGTTCCCTTATGTTTTAATTGATGCATGTTTCGTTAGTTGTGTACATGAGAAGATTTGGCATCAATTGTTCCCTTATGTTTTAATTGATGCATGTTTCGTCAGTTGTGTACATGAGAAGATTTGGCATCAATTGTTCCCTTATGTTTTAAGTTATGCATGTTTCGTCAGTTGTGTACATGAGATGATTTGGCATCAATAGTTCCCTCATGTTTTAATTTATGCAGGTTTCGTCAGTTGTGTACATGAGAAGATTTGGCATCAATTGTTCCCTTATGTTTTAATTGATGCATGTTTCGTCAGTTGTGTACATGAGAAGATTTGGCATCAATTGTTCCCTTATGTTTTAATTGATGCATGTTTCGTCAGTTGTGTACATGAGAAGATTTGGCATCAATTGTTCCCTTATGTTTTAAGTTATGGGAGTGTTACTTTTACTGCCCCGCCTTGTGTCATCTTTTATCCCATTCATTTGCTGTTGAGCCGTTCGGGTTAAGGTCCCCCACTTTAAGTTTCCCCTCGCTTGTTAGTTTTCCCATGATGGTGCCTGGAGGAGACTCTAAGTTCTCTCTCGGATTCCCGGGCGCCAGGGCCGTCATCCCCGGTGTACATCCATGGGTTTTAGGCTTAGAGTTATGACATCACAGCACTTCCCTTTCTTCGTCCATTCTCTCGCATGTACATGTACAATGTACCTCATTAACATCACGTTTTTGTAGCTATTTTCCCTATGCTCGGGGATGACGGTCAACTACGTTTTCTTACTACCCGATTATATGCAATGTTTTAGGGGTTCAGCTGCCTCGTGTGGCCATCCATGATTATTGCCCTTGCCTTGTCATTCTTGGGCGATCTCCTCTTGGAATGTCCAACAGTGTTCTGTTGCAACTGTACGTACTGTATGATTTCCTTAAGAACTTTGTCTATGCGTTTCCATCGCATAATACCCTAAAGCGCTCTCTGTCTGAGATGGGAGCCTCACATTTCGAATTCCAGAGGCCTGAGGGTTGGATTGAGTTTGGGATGTTTTGAGTATGGGTTGTATTTATGTACGATTTAGTCTGTTAATCATCGTTCAGGGCTGACGCGTAAAGCTCGCTCCCATTCTCATCTCCTTTGAGAGCAGGAGGGACTGCTGGAAATAGATTACTATATAACTGTTTGGCCAAATGATGCATAGGACGCGTGCTCTATGAGAGCACACAGTATGCACGCACAGATATTCAAACATTTTTGTAATGAACATAATTGAATATACTGGTATACTTTCTCAAACCATCGAAAACAGAGCAACTACGATTATATTGAAAGGATTACAATATTTTTAAAGGGGTTTTCTGAGATTTTTGGACATCTCACAGATAATCTAAAAATGACACCATTTTTTTCTTTAAGGAACTTTCACACTGAACTGTATTTCATTGCATGTTTTGCTTACCAATAAACAGCATGCTGATGCCCAGAATTACATGAGTTTTTTCTCTCTTGTATACTCTCCACCTGGAACAAAATTATATGCCACTACCCACACAGAACTAAGCATGAGAATGATGTATGTCAAATTTGCCACTGTTAATGTACTAGCTGCTGAACAAAGGAATAGTCTATCAATCATTGATGGCCATATGGACATGAGGTATACTGCAAAGACAAGACCACCAATAAAAGACCAATACCGAGGCGCCAAATAAAGTACTGCAGAACTAACAGATCCAACAATCCACCAAGACAGTGACGAGGTAAAGTTATATGGAGATAATAGGATACCAATGACAAGAGCAACAAAAACTGCAACTCTGAAAGCAGAAAAGAAACATTTCAATCAAACAAAACAAGTTTAATATTGAATGAAATAGAGTTCATTAAACTTACCCCCAAGGATTGGGTGAAGGTCCAATGTTTGGATAACCTGCTACTGCCCAGCGACATACAAGAGAGACTTCACCAAAGACTGTATTGGTCAAGAATAATAAGGCACCAAACCCAAGACCCACTAGAATCCATCCCGGTCCTTTTATTCTGGAATCTTTAATTAGTTGAGATATTTTACCATCAGACTGACCACTGGCTAAGTATCCTGTATACACTCTATCCAAAAGAGCAACAATACCAAGGACAAGAATGAATTTGTTCAAATTTGAATCTCCCCACACCGGATTGATGGATACGTACAATACTCTTGATGTTAACATAACAAAGAAGCCTAGTATCAGCCCCCAAAAGCAAAGTGATCTGAAATTGAAGACATTATTTATGTGTTTATATACAATAACAATATATAAGTATATTTAAGCGGTCATAAGCATGACCAGTGTTTTATATCTTACATTTAGTCGCTCGACCAATCAGCGCCCAGCATTTTATCTCATAACACTTATCGGTCAAAAGTAGAGGGCTTTAACAGACTCATTAGTATTCTCTATATAGAGAATTATACTAATAAGCCTTTTTGTTTTCTTTTGTTACAAAGCCTTATCTCTATATAGGGAATAATAGATAGATAGATAGATAGATAGATAGATAGATAGATAGATAGATAGATAGATAGAGATAGATAGATAGATAGATAGATAGATAGATAGATAGATAGATAGATAGATAGATAGATAGATAGATAGATAGATAGATAGATAGATAGATAGATAGATAGATAGATAGATAGATAGATAGATAGATAGATAGATAGATAGATAGATAGATACTAAGATAGATAGATAGATAGATAGATAGATAGATAGATAGATAGATAGATAGATAGATAGATAGATAGATAGATAGATAGATAGATAGATAGATAGATAGATAGATAGATAGATAGATACTAAGATAGATAGATAGATAGATAGATAGATAGATAGATAGATAGATAGATAGATAGATAGATAGATAGATAGATAGATAGATAGATAGATAGATAGATAGATAGATAGATAGATAGATAGATAGATAGATAGATAGATAGATAGATAGATACTAAGATAGATAGATAGATAGATAGATAGATAGATAGATAGATAGATAGATAGATAGATAGATAGATAGATAGATAGATAGATAGATACTAAGATAGATAGATAGATAGATACTAAGATAGATACTAAGATAGATAGACAGACAGGCAGGCAGGCAGGCAGGCAGGCAGGCAGGCAGGCAGGCAGGCAGGCAGGCAGGCAGGCAGGCAGGCAGGCAGGCAGGCAGGCAGGCAGGCAGGCAGGCAGGCAGGCAGGCAGGCAGGCAGGCAGGCAGGCAGGCAGGCAGGCAGGCAGGCAGGCAGGCAGGCAGGCAGGCAGGCAGGTAGATAGATAGATAGATGTGAAGTTTAGAAAACGAGAGGCCGTGTTGTATCGGTGGATATAGATACGAGGCGAAATATCTATATACCCGATACAACACGGCATCGAGTTTTCTATACGACTTCTAAAACCCAACATTCATTTAAACTGATATTTAATAATTTCCGATGGAAAAGATTAAAGAAAATCACAAATTAGTAGGTAAGATATGTCTGTGACACTGCGATCGTGTGCACTGAACACCACAATTCGTCCCACATTTGAAAGAGATATTGTAGGTGTCAGTAGGAACCGAGTAATATTACATTCCAAAATTGCCTATGTGAAGGTCAGTGATGCGATACTAAAACTGAGACCTTTGCATACAGGCCTGTGTTTCAGGTAGTCAGTTCTAGAACTGATTAATGAAACATGAGTGTTCTATCACTTTTAGTTATAACACTCATGTTTGTGCATGAGTGTTATAACTAAAAGTGATAGAACACTCATGTTTTATTAATCAGTTCTATAACTAAAACCTGGCAGGTCTGTATGGCGGTATAAAGGTCCATGCACCTGACCAAATGGTCAACTCCCAATGGCCTAATAGCTCATGAATTATTAATGAGTTTTAGATAGATAGATAGATAGATAGATAGATAGATAGATAGATAGATAGAATAAGTTAGATAGAATAAGCTAGATAGAATAAGCTAGATAGAAAAAAAAGTAACTCGAGTTTCACGCTCTAGGCGATCATCAGATTAAAGTTCATTTAGGTTCCAATCGATTACTGACTTTGTATTCCTCCGAGATGTAAAGAAGATCAACACTTCAAAAAAAGTCCTCGTGTTTGCAGATAAAAAAGGAACGTGTACGAGCTCGACAAGGACCATTACGATAAACTGATGCGGGAAAGCATCACTAAGAACTATGAAAAGACAGAAGATCAAATCGAAGAAACTATCAACCAAGAGCTAAACCAAACAAGACGCTCATTGAGCGTTCACTCGTGCCCTGGTGCGATTGCGTTCTGAGATGGAGTTAATAAGAACCATCTGACCTATGCAACCTCAGGATGTACCAAGTACGTACTGATTCAGAGATCGTTATCTATGCTCACCGACATATAGTCTCCCTCGTCACGCAACTGTCATTGTCATAACGTGCATTGAACGTATGATCAAAAAACAGGGTCAAGTATTGGAGATTGTCACGGAAGAATGACTCATTAGTCTCTTCTCTTCGTCTGTCAATGTTGAGAGAGCTGTGGCTTTGGCATGTTCTACCAATGGTGTGTGTTGGTGAGCAAAGGTAGAGAGAGATCTACGAATCGTCGAGTTCAATCTAAATTTAGACGAGAAAACACTTAGAATTTTGCCCCTTGACCTCCGGTGCTTCCTGATTGGTTTGTGCTTTGTAATCTCTCTTGTGGCCAGACTTTTTGTCTCTTTTTGCCATATCGCGACCGGTACGACGAATAAAAAAAAAATACGGTCTCGAATCTTAGAGTCGTTCGCCGGCCTTCGGCCTGGGCACAAGTAATAACCACCAAACTTGGAATAAGTGACAGAATTGAGGCCAGAGACAAGCATTCATTTTCCTCAAAGACCACAAGGAGAATTTTCAGAACAACCCAAAGTGCAGATTAATCAACCTAGCAAAAAAAAAAAAACTCGGTCTAGCCAGTAAGCAAGCAAATCCTAGACAGGATCAATAACAACATTAGAGCGAAAACGAAATTTAACCAGTGGAGGAATACAAAGTCAGTAATCGATTGGTTTTTGAACATCAAAGACAACTTAGGCAAACATTCATTTCTGGTTTTTGACATCGCGGATTTCTACCCATCTATATCAGAGGAACTACTGAATCTACACGTATCGCTGGCTTACGCAAGGGAACATACTACCATTTCAGAGGACACCAAAATCATAATGCATGCAAGGAAAACACTGTTATTTTACAAGAATGACCCCTGCAGGGTAAAGAGAGTGATTTCGCCTTTGTCATTGACTGTCTTGCTTAGAACGATACTATTAACCCAGTTGGTGGGCTTGTTCACTTGTGTGATGACTCCGAGTTCTAGCATCCTGTCGAGTTCTTCTTTGTGTGCACTGGGACGGTGCATGGCCATGGAGGGTGTACGACTGGTTCTGCACCAGGGTCAAGGGTAATGTGGTAGGACTTGATGTTGAAGGTTCCAAGGCACTCAAAACTGTCTTTGTAGCCACTGATGAGTTTATCCTTGTTGAGGGGTGTATGTCATTGTTGACTTTCCATTGGGGGTCTGGGCCCCATCTGTACTTGGGTTTTTTGTTCTCGCTTGGTTGACTCAATACTGCAGTTAAACTTGATCAGTCCCAGTTCCTCTGAGGTGCTGCATCCGAGCATTACTGGTCCAGGTACTTCTGTTACACTAAAGGTTGCTTCTTTGACTTGGCCTTTGTGGTGTATGTACAGCTGACAAGTTCCTAGATTCGTTATGTTGTGGCCTCCATAGGCAGTTATCTGACACTGCGGTGGGTTGAGGTGCCTGTGCTTTGGGTTATGTACGATTGTCATAGTATTGCTTGGGTATGGCATTTAACTCTGCTCCTGTGTCGATCTTGCAGTTGAGTGTCATGGTGCGCTTGTGATATGGCATGGCGGTGAATTGTATCTGTGTAACAACTTTGGCGCGTCCTGTTTGAGATTTAATGTCATTGATTTGACTTGTATCATGCAGGGGTTGGTTGGAACTGTAGTTGGCTTCAATCGTGCCTAGGAACATCTGTTCGTCAGGATCTGAGAATTCACTTGAGTTGTCATTGTGTTAGTCCATGAGCCCAGACCTCAAAAATAGCATTTTAGTACCATCTGGGGGGGCAAATTCTATCATGCATTTTTGAAATCCCTAATGATTCTAGTTTATTTTGATGTATGATAGCCTTGTCTACGATGTAGCTTTCATTGGATTTCAAGGTATTATGTATACACCCCTCAGACCCATTGATTGTACGTTTTGGCAATATCTCTCCATTGTTATATCTGATAACTTGTACTTTACTATGTCTATTTGTGTTGTAATGACATGTTTTGTTGATGCTTGACTTCTGAATATGTTAGTCTACAATATTAGCCCAAATAGAGATAAGCGAGAGACATTTGGTTGCTATGGTAACGTGATTTGGTGTACAAACGACACATGAAGGTGGAAATTATAGATTATTATCTAATTATAATTACATTTTAAGGCTCCTTGACAATTTGATGCATACAATGGAAGGTTTTGTTATTGGTGCATAGGTAAAACTGAGGAAATTATTTATTTGCTTGTCAAAAATCGACACTAAGTGCTTCGACCCCCAGCAAAGGTGAATAATATCACCATCACTTTAACTAGAATCCTGCCAACTTAATCGCTCATATTTATTTGGTACATTTGTACGTAGAAATATTGGTATTAGTTATCTAAGTGACAGTTCAATACAGACGCTGCTCTTTCCATAATTCGAGCTAAATTGGTTCAAATGGAGTCGGCTTTATTATAGTTTACTTCAATTGTGATCGCAGCATGGACAATAGAGTCGTTTTCGTATGAGGAACAATAGTTTTTTTTCCGTAGGAGTGGAAAGTGGTTACGGTTCGGTTCGTACCGTGCAGTGATGGTGTCGTGCGGTGACCGTGCCGTATCTAAGCATTCGGATTGGTTGAGCAGTGATTTTGCGCGCTGTGATTGGTTGAATAGAAAGTCTATAAAGTCCGTAACTCTGTGCGGTAGGTTTCCCACTCATACGAAAACAACTCTATAGTCTTTGCATGACCCTCAAGATGGATGGACAGCATATGGTGGCTCTTTACTGGATTTGCAACCCAGTACATAAGGTGTGGAAAGTGTTTGTTTCCAATTGTGTCCTGAAGTTAGCAGAAACCACAGAAGAGCTTGATATAATGTGGAAATACTGCCCCACTGCCTGACATGGACAGTGGCCGGAGCAACCAAAACTTGAGATGACAAGAAACGTGAACGAGGAATATAAAGCCGGCACTGAAATAGCTTTCTTCACCACAAAACGTGCATGAGCCAGACGAGTCGTATCAACGCATGGGCCCAATGATGTGTGAACAGCGCCAGAGGAAAGACATCCCGAGGGAAAGAAACAAGCCCATTGAAGAAGGAAGACCTCACAGACACAAGAGACCACTGGGTAACGACTGTCCAACCTAGAGACCCCAGGTTGGAAGGTCGATCTACGTTGAAGGAGGAGTGTTCACGGAAGAGGTCGATAAGGCATGTGCATGAGAGCATCAACCATCTGGGTGACGCCAACACAATGGCAGCAGTTAAAGAGCAGTGGTGGATGCCGCAGTTGAGTTCCAAAGTCAAGAAAGTCAAAATCAGTTGCAACATATGCAAAGTATGGAGCAACAACAACACTTGACATACCTGAATTTCTCACTGAGGGAGACAGCCCGTTTTAAACCACAGGGATTGACTTCGCTGGACCATTGAAATACAAGATTCACAAGAAAGATGGAGGCAAGTGCTATATTCTAGTCTTTACTTTACGAGCTGTACATATGGAGATGACCGTATCTCAAACTGCCGACAAGTTCCAGAGGAAGCTAAACACGTTTGTCACCCAACGTACTAGACCATGACTCATTGAGACAACGCTGCTGTCGTCTTCAAAGCAACCGTCACGTGGATCAGGAATCAGCGCGAGTTAGATGGCAGTTCAACATATCCAGTTCCCATGGTGGGGAGGAATGTATGAGAGACTGATCAGAGATCATTAGACATCAAAGACCTTATACAAGACGATGGGAAGGACCTTGACTTTTGAGCAACTATATGTAGAAGCAGTAATCATGGACATCAAAAGACACGCGAATAACTGTCCCTTAACGTACGTGGAGAGTGATGCTGGTGAAGAGCAGATTTTTAACCCCAATGTGATGATCAGCTGGGGACAAAATGCTCACACTTTAGAAGACATAGAGCGATGGACAAGATGTGTGTCAGAGATGGAAGAAAGAGTACATCCATAGTCTTATGGAGAGTCATCGTATCAACAAAGGCACAGGCAAGCACCGTACCCCGATGTAGGAGAAGTAGTACTCATTGATGGAGACGCAAAGAACAGATGTGAATGGAAGAAAGGACGTGTCATGAGACATATCAAAGGAAGAGATGGTGTGGTCAGGGGAGTAACCCTCCTCCACAAGGGCGACCATGGTGTGCTCTCTAGAGCTGAAGGCACCTGTCAACCTCTGGTGAGTACCAATCACAGATGTACCAGAGTAACGACGAAGCATCAGAGCAGCAGCAAAGGACGCTAGTTCAAGGATACAGATACAGGCTATAGGAAGAAGAGTTGAAAGTATAAAGACTTTTGCCCTGATATACAAAACTCAACCGTATCATATAAAACGAAAGTAGAAAATGAACTTTAGTAGCCTTGGCTATGGGGATTTTACATTTTGCAATAATAGTTTTTGGGTGGCCCCCACTCAAACTTAACATGCTTTTCAGTGACCCCCCAAACTACACACTTTCAGTGGATACTGTGGATACTAAATATCATGACTCCTGGCTCCTTCCACAGTAGTAATACATATTCGTTCCCCGAAAGTAAGGGTCCAAGTGTGCAGGATATTGTTGTTACTGGGAACTGAAGCCCTCCTTTAATTATGCAGTAGAGAACCTGCTGATCCACGTTTTCTATTCTGATTGATGTAAGCGGATGTTCAGTCTAGATGGATCCCCCTTTCCGAGTCTTTGTCAAATATTTTCGGTAACGCCCTAATTGGTACTGGAGAAAGTGGCTGGCCCCCTCCAAATCCCCATAGCTCCCCCCCCCCCCTCCCCCCCATCAGATACATTATGAACCCTTTAGGAGAGTGTGAGCGGAAGTTGATTCTTGTAAAGCTGAGAGATGAGGTTCCTGTGTTATGATTTGATATGTAATCTGATAGGGGGTATTAAGCGAGAGTATGCATTCCCGTGCATGTAAGAGTGAAGCGAGAGCGAGCGAGTAGGTGAAAATAACTAGTGCTTTACAATGTTGATAAAAAGTGATTGATGGGAAATTTAGTATTCCAGATCAAGTCGGAACATTCCCACAAAACAGCTAATTCACAACAAATATAAGCAAGTGCTCCACGTAACACTTTTTTTCGAACATAAATAAATAAAGCTAAGGGGATTATACGCCATATATAATTTATGAAAAAAGTAGTCATGTGACCTCTTTCGATCTGATAAATTGTTTTACATACGTACAGTAAAAAGCCATTATTGTTTTAACAACTAATTTCGTTGACGTTATCATTTTAAAAACGTAAAAATCGCCGCTTATTTGGTCAAATTCATGCGAGCCTCGTTTTCATGCTGAAGGATATAAGGGAGAAACTTAAATTGCGAATAATTAGAGCCCGCTACAATTTTGCGAAGGCTATCATATGACATTTGACACACTTTAAGGTCATAATCAAAATAGTACTACTAAGAATTTGCCCCCTGATATGGTACTAAAAAAAACCCTGGCTCATGGACTATGTTGGCTAGGTTGAATTTCATGGAGGCTCGACTTTTGTCTGCACATTTTTTTGTAGTAGCCTCGCTTGTGGCACTTGTGGCATTCCACTCCGCTGGCTGGGCATCGCTGACCCTTGTTGTGTGGTCTGTTACCACATCTACTGCACTGTCTGGGAGTGTCATGTCTTTGGGTTTCCGTATTTCTGCGCCCTGACCCTCTATGGTTTTGGTTTGCGCTTGTTTGCCAAGTAGCTTTGTTTCTGTTTTGCTGTTTCAAAGCGTTTACCTGAGTTGGTTGTGGTGTATTAGCCATTGCTCTTAACTGCATACGAGTCGCTTCCTCTGTGCGAGCTATCTCTCTAGCTTTGTCAAATGTTAAACTGTTTCCTTCAGCTATCCATTTTCTTCGGATGACGTCAGAGTCTACTCCGAATACTAATGAGTCACGCATGAGTTCACTGTGTAATTCTGTCGGTTAACCACTATTTTGAATAATTAATTTTGCTTCTGTGAGAAAGTCGTCTAGCGGGAGGTTATTTTCCTTTAGACTACGCAAATAATAGCGATTTAATATGTGGTTGGACTGTGGTTCGACGTGCTTTTCAAATCGCTTCCAGTATTCTGTAATTTTTATTGTAAAACCATCGAGACTCCCGTTAGGTACGTTTTAAGAAATATATATTATTAAATTAATGTCTTTCTCTTGAGTGTCGGTTAAAGTCCACGTGTTGTACAAATCGAGGCCGTAGTCGCCTGTCCAAAGCAAAAGGTATTTGCACTTTTGGTTGCTCGAACGGGTTTTTAGTGGGCCGTCAAACAACAGTTCACATTTTTGCTTGAATCGCTTCAAGTGTGAGGTTAGATCATAGGCAGCCCAACCATTGCTTTTGAAGCTACTAAATAATCAAAGCAAATGATATTTGCGTCTTTTTTGATGGATTCCTGTGGTAGAGCGCGTGCGCGCAATACGTATTATGTTGGGTTCCCTGTGCATAGAAATGTATGATGTTGGGCCCCCTGTGTGTGTCCCGCGCGTCCCGCAGTACATGTGTATACATTGCTGCGGGCGCGTCCCACAGGACGTACACAGGGATCCCAACATTATACATTTGTATGCACAGGGAACGTAATACGTATCGCGTGCGAGTGCTCTACCACAGGAAACCCATCAAAAAAAGACGCGCGCATGCAAATATAATTTTTAAACTAGTCGTTTCTGGTAGAAAGTGAAGTGCTGCGAGTTGTGCACTGCCGTACAGTACATGGTAACACATAAAAGTGAAATGTAGCTGTCAATGCATACATGTGGTTGTCCCTTAATTTTCAGCAAGGTGCATTAGTTGTAAAATAAAATAATAAAAATGTGGTATAATAATAATAATAACTTTATTACTGTGTCATGTGTTCTAGCTTACAAGAAACCTATTTCCCTCCCATATATCTACTGATTCTCATTCCCACCCTTGTCCCATTGTTCCCATCCCACATCTCCATTGATTCTCATTCCCATCCCGGTCACATTGTTCCATTCCATGTCTCTATTAATTATCATTCCCACCCGCTATAATAATCTGGTCATGGACAGACAGCTATAGACATGTACCAGCACTAAAAGCATGCAATACTTTGCACTATTTATGTTACACGCTTGTAATAGTTTGTACTCTATTGATATGCAGTATTAAATTAATACAAATATGGATTCAATGAAATAGAGAATTGTGTTTGGTGTATATTATATACAATGTTACTGGCCAGATATCAGGAAAGATGTCGAAGCCTCATAGCAGACTTGTAGAAGATAAAAGTACATCAGGATGGATCGTATAATTTGATTCAGTAGTTGCCTCAATGCCAATGGCAATGGCATGGGCCGGATTGGTTTGACGAAGACCAACGAGCTCGATCAGGTAGATAGGTCAGCGACAGCATCGGGGATACTAACTGTGTCTTTCAAAAGCATTCAAGTACATGCTGTCTCCTTCGGTCAACTCTGATCGACTCAGTGTAGAAGTAACTTAAGCTTATGTACTTCATTGTGGAACTGGACGTGACTGAGCACACAACCATAACAGCGCTGAAAACTCATAAAAGAACATGGTCTTCCCCTTGAAATGTCACTAAATTGTTCATGACCCTGATGAATGCTTCCAGCAATGAATAAAGTTGCATTTGACATCATGGATTTGTAGAAAACGAACACTTTCCTGGCTTGAATCAGCGAAAAATAAACGATACTCAATATCGATCGAGTGTGCGCTGATCAAAAGTACCGTGGCTCACAAAATCATCTCCACACACAAACCCACTCCGTGAAATGCAGTCGAGATTCTCGTTGCATCCACATAAGTGCCCAGATCCCACACGACCACACATGACACAGGAACTCCGTCAAGATTAGTTTCGCTGCTCGCCTGGCGGCTCGCAGCAATAATTATAAATAGCCTCAGAAACAATGGTTGGACTACCTGTGGTTAGATCAGGACCAGGCGTCCAATCCATCTTTGGTGACTCGAATCCGATTAGATCACTCATGTCAGTACGAGAGTTTTCACTTACAGTTTGGCGATTGTCTTCTTGAACTATTTAGATCCCACTTCTGACATCCATGTCTTATGTGTCTTACGTTTTATTGGATCATTGAAGGTTTTAGTACAACTCAACGAGTGTGGTTATTAGCAGTATGCGATGAGGCAATTGTACACCGATCTAACACCTTATGCTAATTTCCTAAGTCACGTGACGTGTGACAATAATCAAAAACCACAATCAAAAGATCCTAAACAAGAGTGACGAGGTTACCAGAAAGTGCAACTGCAGAAATAAAGACCTGTGCCCTCTCGATGGTGCATGTCTTACAAGTAACGTCATCTACAAAGCTACGGTCACAGCAACATCCGGCGACAAAAAAAAAACTACATCGGAAGGACGGAGCATGATTTCACAACAAGATACAACAACCACAAGCTCTCCTTCAGAAATCGTAAGTACATCTGGGACTTAAAAGACGTCACACTTTAGTACTCTATTACAACATTAAATGGAGTATTATCAAACAAGCGAACTCATACAAAGGAACCCCTTCTCGATGTAATCTATGCCTGTCAGAAAAATTCTGCATCCTAACGGCTCACGATGCCTCACTTCTTAACAAAATATCTGAATTAGTTACAAAATGCCGTGATGAGAACAAATTCTATGCAGCCAATCAGAAGAAACGCCACAACCGCAAAGCAAATATGGAACCTACATGAACTTTAGTCTGATGATCGCCTAGAGCGTGAAACTCGATTAACTTTTCTTTCTGTCTTTACATTTTGTATTTTGCTCTGCAACCTGCATAGAGCACTCTCATGATAAGCGAAACAACCACATATTCATTTATTTATTTAGATAGATAGATAGATAGATAGATAGATAGATAGATAGATAGATAGATAGATAGATAGATAGATAGATAGATAGATAGATAGATAGATAGATAGATAGATAGATAGATAGATAGATAGATAGATAGATACTAAGATAGATACTAAGATAGATAGATAGATAGATAGATAGATAGATAGATAGATAGATAGATATAGATAGATAGATAGATAGATAGATAGATAGATAGATAGATAGATAGATAGATAGATAGATAGATAGATAGATAGATAGATAGAGAGAGAGATAGATAGAGAGAGAGATAGAGAGAGAGAGAGAGAGAGAGAGAGAGAGAGAGAGAGAGAGCTATACATACGGGCGATTTGTAACCTTGCCATAGGGACCTTTGTAACCTATAGGGCGATTTGTAACCTCGAGTAGGGACATTCGTAACCTATAGGGCGATTTGTAACCCGCGCGTAGGGACATTCGTAACCTCACAATTTCTTTTGATTTTATTTCTTTCTAAATTATTTCATATTTTGTGCATTTATAACCAGAAGGGTAGTAGTAAGTCGGACCTCACTGGGCTACACATCGGCGCTGTCTGAATGACTTTTTGAGGGTATTTTTTTACCGTTTAAAAGGCAGGGAATCCAATTAAGTTTCAGCTCAATAAACTGATAGCCGGGCTCGATTTTTCCAGCCGTTTAACACTTAAAACGGCTGGAAATCGAGACTAATTAAAACAGAAATCCATAAAATTAAAAACTGTTATATAATTATTATTTATTTATTTAGTTTCAGTCCGAATCTTTTATTATAAATACTATTGGGAAGGTTCCGGCTTTCCGTATTTGATGTAATATAGTATATATTTACAATAATTGCTGTACACTAACAATGCTCATTCGTTTTATTTACGATATATTTTATAATTCGTACGGCGATGCTGTGTACATGCAGGCATAGAAAGTGTCCGCCTTGTAAACCGGGTTAACTTTGTGTGTGAATGTCGTTTTTGGGAGCGGAACTGAAAAGTGTCCGAGTGATAACACACTCCATTACCTACAGGTGTTGGTATAAATTTTTCAAGCTGTGACGGGGACGAACAATCCCTGTTAATTATATAGCGCATAGCGGCTCCTTTTTTTGCAAACCTCCTCACTGTTTTCGGACGGGGTGTTTCCTTTGACTGGTGCATAACATGCATGTTAATAATCAATAACGTATCAAAGTTTTATTATTCACCACGAACGTTCAGTTAGATCGGTCTTCTTGATTTTGTGTACCCAATCCTTGGTACCCAAATTAAACGCCTGCAAGATTTTGTAACAATATTCGGTCAGTTCAAGTCTTTTATTACAGTATTTACAGGAGAAAATATTTTTACGATATTCTCCACAAAACCACAGCTTGGGCTTCCTGTGGACAGTCCACAGTTCAAGATGGCGCAATGTTGGATAAACCGTCGTTGATCCGGCCAACTAAATCTTCAAAAATGAAAACTTTTAAAGCAGAAAACCACTCATTCATCAGTTTGAAGACTGGTATTTTATGTGGAGCACAAAGTGGATAAGGTAAGAATGAAACACACTTGCAAATATGACAATTTTTCATGATTCTACATGACCTACATCAGAGTATTCATAGACGACGGCTTACTTTGATTTTGAATCATTGAACCTTTTTAGATGAAACTTGAAAGTCACTTCCTCAGCAATTTGAAATATCAATTAACATTATATCTATATGAATATTTAGGTGCGATATCTGCTGAATATCAAATGTGATATCGGATATTATCGAATCTCTTGTTTGGGCCGTATGCAATCGATAAAATCGATGATCGATTAAAATCGATATCAATCGATAACAATCGATATCAATTAAGCTTAATTGAAAAATTATTATTATAATTAATTGATATTGATAATCGATAGGTAATCGATGAACCCAAATTTGTGACCTTTTATCGATTGAAAAATTTATCAATTCGCTTTATTCGTGGAATAAACCAAACATTATAGCTGACAATCAATGCCAATCGATGCCCTGATATCAATCGATGAGGACAAAATTTGTGACCTATCGATTGGTTATCGATTGACCGATACCAATCCATATCGATTAACTAATTTTATCGATTAATATCGATTTATCGATTGCATTTCCGACCATCGATTTTATCGATTGCATACGCCGGGTTGTTGGTTAAAATATCATTAACAATTAATATATACAGCTTATTTGACATTTTAGTGTGTAGTACGGCTGGATATTTTTACGAGTCAGACGAGCAACAATTTCCAGCCTTACTCCACACTAAAATGTTAAATAAGTTATTTATTATCCAACCCTTTTGTGATGCGAAAAATACACTTCTCCCGTGAAGGTATTTAAATAAAAGCACGCGCGAAATAGACCAGTAAAAATATCGCCCGATATTTTTACTCGCTCCAGTCCTATTCGCGCGATATTTTTACTCGTCTATGTATAGTTGGATAATAATGATCGACATTTCACCGAAGGTGTACCTATACCGGTGTACCTATACCAGTGTACCTACATGTATACTGGTGTATACTTGACCGGTGTACCTATACTGGTGTATACTATGCCAGTGTACCTATACTGGTGTACCTATACCAGTGTACCTATACTGGTGTATACTTGACCGGTGTACCTATACTGGTGTATACTATACCAGTGTACCTATACTGGTGTATACTATACTGGTGTATACTATACTGGTGTATACTATACTGGTGTATACATGTACTATACCAGTGTACCTATACTGGTGTATACTATACTGGTGTATACTATTCTGGTGTATACTATACCAGTGTACCTATACTGGTGTATACTATGCCAGTGTACCTATACTGGTGTATACTATACTGGTGTATACTATACTGGTGTATACTATACTGGTGTATACTATACCAGTGTACCTATACTGGTGTATTAACTATACTGGTGTATACTATACTGGTGTATACTATACCAGTGTACCTATACTGGTGTATACTATACCAGTGTACCTATACTGGTGTATACTATATTGGTGTATACTATACTGGTGTATACTATGCCAGTGTACCTATACTGGTGTATACTATACTGGTGTATACTATACCAGTGTACCTATACTGGTGTATACTATACTGGTGTATACTATACTGGTGTATACTATACCAGTGTACCTATACTGGTGTATACTATACTGGTGTATACTATACCAGTGTACCTATACTGGTGTATACTATACTGGTGTATACTATACCAGTGTACCTATACTGGTGTATACTATACCAGTGTACCTATACTGGTGTATACTATGCCAGTGTACCTATACTGGTGTATACTATACCAGTGTACCTATACTGGTGTATACTATGCCAGTGTACCTGTACTGGTGTATACTATACCAGTGTACCTATACTGGTGTATACTATGCCAGTGTACCTATACTGGTGTATACTATACCAGTGTACCTATACTGGTGTATACTATGCCAGTGTACCTATACTGGTGTATACTATACCAGTGTACCTATACTGGTGTATACTATGCCAGTGTACCTATACTGGTGTATACTATACCAGTGTACCTATACTGGTGTATACTATGCCAGTGTACCTATACTGGTGTATACTATACCAGTGTACCTATACTGGTGTATACTATACCAGTGTACCTATACTGGTGTATACTATACTGGTGTATACTATACCAGTGTACCTATACTGGTGTATACTATACTGGTGTGTACTATACTGGTGTATACTATACCAGTGTACCTATACTGGTGTATACTATACCAGTGTACCTATACTGGTGTATACTATACTGGTGTATACTATACTGGTGTATACTATACCAGTGTACCTATACTGGTGTATACTATACTGGTGTATACTATACTGGTGTATACTATACCAGTGTACCTATACTGGTGTATACTATACGAAATCTAATACGAAACGTATTAGACCTTTTGTTCCTCACAGAACTCTGCAGCTTATCTTTACTTCGCTGATCCAGCCACATTTTGATTACTGCAGTGTTGTGTGGGGAAATTGTGGTAAGACCCTGGCCTCTAAATTACAAAAGCTACAAAATCGTGCGGCTCGGGTTTTAACTTTCTCCAGCTATGACACTAATGCCGATGATCTATTTGAATTGCTCGGTTGGAAAAAACTGGACTGCCAACGCCAAATTCAAAAAGCTGTTATGGTCTATAAATCACTTAATGGTCTTGCTCCGGATTACCTTCGCTCAAAATTTGTAGACCGTAGCAGCGTTACAAGCTATTCATTGCGGGACACCGAGTGCAAACTTACTATACCATTTCCTCGCACTAATTATCGAAAAAATAGCTTTAGCTATAATGGGGCTGTTCTTTGGAATGGCCTCCCAAACGAATTACGGCA
Organism: Actinostola sp. cb2023; assembly: GCA_033675265.1. Classification (NCBI taxonomy): domain Eukaryota; kingdom Metazoa; phylum Cnidaria; class Anthozoa; order Actiniaria; family Actinostolidae; genus Actinostola; species Actinostola sp. cb2023. The sequence goes on from JAUJYZ010001270.1 coordinate 20,389, forward strand.
AGCACAAACCCTTAGTAGTTTTCGTGCTGGCTGTAAACGATTTTTTAAACTAGTTCACTAAATACACGGCACTCCTGAAAAGCAGGTTATTTTGTTTATTTATAGTATTAGTTTTTATATATAATAATTAGATAGATAGAGTGTTTATGTATATAGATATTTACAATTTTATCATATTTCTTTGTAAAATCCTGATGGGTCCACCGTGTTTAAATAAAGTTTATATTATTATTATTATTACTGGTGTATACTATACTGGTGTATACTATACCAGTGTACCTATACTGGTGTATACTATACTGGTGTATACTATACTGGTGTATACTATACTGGTGTATACTATTACTGGTGTATACTATACTGGTGTATACTATACCAGTGTACCTATACTGGTGTATACTATACTGGTGTATACTATGCCAGTGTACCTATACTGGTGTATACTATACTGGTGTATACTATACTGGTGTATACTATACCAGTGTACCTATACTGGTGTATACTATACTGGTGTATACTATACTGGTGTATACTATACTGGTGTATACTATACTGGTGTATACTATGCCAGTGTACCTATACTGGTGTATACTATACTGGTGTATACTCGTGGTATACTATACTGGTGTATACTATACCAGTGTACCTATACTGGTGTATACTATACTGGTGTATACTATACTGGTGTATACTATACCAGTGTACCTATACTGGTGTATACTATACTGGTGTATACTATACTGGTGTATACTATACCAGTGTACCTATACTGGTGTATACTATACTGGTGTATACTATACTGGTGTATACTATACCAGTGTACCTATACTGGTGTATACTATACTGGTGTATACTATACTGGTGTATACTATACCAGTGTACCTATACTGGTGTATACTATACTGGTGTACCTATACTGGTGTATACTATACTGGTGTATACTATACTGGTGTATACTATACCAGTGTACCTATACTGGTGTATACTATACTGGTGTATACTATACTGGTGTATACTATACCAGTGTACCTATACTGGTGTATACTATACTGGTGTATACTATACTGGTGTATACTATACCAGTGTACCTATACTGGTGTATACTATACCAGTGTACCTATACTGGTGTATACTATACTGGTGTATACTATACTGGTGTATACTATACTGGTGTGGTGTATACTATACTGATGTATACTATACTGGTGTATACTATACCAGTGTACCTATACTGGTGTATACTATACTGGTGTATACTATACTGGTGTATACTATACTGGTGTATACTATACTGGTGTATACTATACTGGTGTATACTATACTGGTGTATACTATACTGGTGTATACTATACCAGTGTACCTATACTGGTGTATACTATACCAGTGTACCTATACTGGTGTATACTATACTGGTGTATACTATACTGGTGTATACTATGCCAGTGTACCTATACTGGTGTATACTATACTGGTGTATACTATACTGGTGTATACTATACTGGTGTATACTATACCAGTGTACCTATACTGGTGTATACTATACTGGTGTATACTATACCAGTGTACCTATACTGGTGTATACTATGCCAGTGTACCTATACTGGTGTATACTATACCAGTGTACCTATACTGGTGTATACTATGCCAGTGTACCTATACTGGTGTATACTATACCAGTGTATCTATACTGGTGTATACTATACTGGTGTATACTATACCAGTGTACCTATACTGGTGTATACTATACCAGTGTACCTATACTGGTGTATACTATGCCAGTGTACCTATACTGGTGTATACTATACCAGTGTACCTATACTGGTGTATACTATGCCAGTGTACCTATACTGGTGTATACTATACCAGTGTACCTATACTGGTGTATACTATGCCAGTGTACCTATACTGGTGTATACTATACCAGTGTACCTATACTGGTGTATACTATGCCAGTGTACCTATACTGGTGTATACTATACCAGTGTACCTATACTGGTGTATACTATGCCAGTGTACCTATACTGGTGTATACTATACCAGTGTACCTATACTGGTGTATACTATGCCAGTGTACCTATACTGGTGTATACTATGCCAGTGTACCTATACTGGTGTACCTATACCAGTGTACCTATACTGGTGTATACTTGACCGGTGTACCTATACTGGTGTATACTATACCAGTGTACCTATACTGGTGTATACTATACTGGTGTATACTATACCAGTGTACCTATACTGGTGTATACTATACCAGTGTACCTATACTGGTGTATACTATGCCAGTGTACCTATACTGGTGTATACTATACCAGTGTACCTATACTGGTGTATACTATGCCAGTGTACCTATACTGGTGTATACTATACCAGTGTACCTATACTGGTGTATACTATGCCAGTGTACCTATACTGGTGTATACTATACCAGTGTACATATACTGGTGTATACTATACCAGTGTACCTATACTGGTGTATACTATACCGGTGTATACTATACCAGTGTACCTATACTGGTGTATACTATACTGGTGTATACTATACTGGTGTATACTATACCAGTGTACCTATACTGGTGTATACTATACTGGTGTATACTATACTGGTGTATACTATACCAGTGTACCTATACTGGTGTATACTATACCAGTGTACCTATACTGGTGTATACTATACTGGTGTATACTATACTGGTGTATACTATGCCAGTGTACCTATACTGGTGTATACTATACTGGTGTATACTATACTGGTGTATACTATACCAGTGTACCTATACTGACCAGTGTATACTATACTGGTGTACCTATACTGGTGTATGCTATACCAGTGTACCTATACTGGTGTATACTATACTGGTGTATACTATACTGGTGTATACTATACCAGTGTACCTATACTGGTGTATACTATACTGGTGTATACTATACTGGTGTATACTATACTGGTGTATACTATACCAGTGTACCTATACTGGTGTATACTATACCAGTGTACCTATACTGGTGTATACTATACTGGTGTATACTATACTGGTGTATACTATGCCAGTGTACCTATACTGGTGTATACTATACTGGTGTATATTATACCAGTGTACCTATACTGGTGTATACTATACTGGTGTATACTATACCAGTGTACCTGTATTGAACTAAAAGACGATAGAGTGCCGTTTCAAAGGCTTTATTCTGATAAACCTCAAACTGCATGTTATAAACAAAACATGGCGGCCTGTCGCAACTAAAATGACTGCTGACTAATTGCAGGCACATGAAAACACAGGTAGCCCAATCAATACACGATAATAACAAACGTTCAAATCAGTACATTCTCCCCCTTCTAAATATTAAGCTTATCAACGGGGCGACGAGCTCGCTGAGAGCGTCGCAGTGTTATGGGGGATTGTTCACTTGGTGCTTGTAAAGATACTTCTTCAGTGATGTCACTACGTGGTGCTTGTTCTTCACTGTGGGCTTGATCTTCAGTAGATATTGTCAAGTCTGGAATGGGATGTACTTCCATTCTGGGCTGAGGTAGAGTTTGTGGTTCCTTTGCATGATTGACCTCTAGGAGCAAGGCTCTTGGTAGACACAGTAGTCTCCCTACCATCTGGGTAGCGCACATGTGCATAGTGGGGGTTCGCTTGAAGCAACTCAGCTTCGTCCACCAAAGGGTCAGTCTTGCTATTCCGGACATTACGCTTGACATAGATCGGACCAGGAGTAGCTAGCCATGTAGGAACAGAACTGCCAGCCGAAGACCGACGTGAGAACCCAAGGAAACGTTCGTGAGGTGTCTCGTTTGTTGCGGTGCATAAGAGTGAACGGACTGAGTGCAACACGTCTGGGAGGACATCCTGCCAATGCTCTATTGGAAGGTTATTGGATTTAAGACTCATTGTAATCGCTTTCCAGATGGTGCCATTATACTTCTCAACTTGACCATTGCCAGCCGGATTGCAGCTAGTGGTACGGCTCATCGCAACCCCTTTTTCAGTGAGGAAGGCTCGTAACTCATGGCTCATGAAAGACGCCCCTCGGTCTGAGTGAACGTACGCTGGCATCCCGAAGAGAGAGAAGAGTGTGGTGAGACACTTGATTACTGTCGTTGTGGAAACATCAGGACATGGGAATACAAATGGAAATCTGGAGAATTCATCAATTATGTTGAGGAAGTATCTGTTCTTGTTAGTTGATGGCAACGGGCCTTTGAAGTCGATGTTGATCCTTTCAAATGGTTGAGTAGCTTTGATGAGATGAGTTTCCTCGGGATGGTGGAACTTAGGTTTACACTCACAACAAACAGGGCACGAATTCGTCATCTGCCTGACTTCCTCAAGTGAATATGGGAGGTTTTTGGCTCGTATGAAATGCCAAAGTCTTGTTATGCCTGGATGGCAGAGTGACTAGTGAAGCTTGTAGAGGGAATCTTGTGTAGCTGCAGCACAAGTGGCGCGTGATAGAGTGTCCGGTGGGATATTGTCCTTTCCCGGTCGATATACAATGTCGAAACTGTAACAAGAGAGCTCAATCCTCCAACGCATAATCTTGTCATTCTTGATTTTGCCTTTGTGGCGCTGGTCGAACATGTAGGATACAGACTTTTGGTCAGTCGTAAGAGTGAAATGTCTTCCAGTCAGGAAATGTTTCCAGTGTCGCAATGCCTCGACAATCGCCTGGGCTTCCTTCTCAATTGACGCATGTTTCAGCTCACTCCCTTGCAGAGTCCTTGAGAAGAAGGCAACAGGTCTTCCCTTTTGGTTGAGAGTAGCTGCCAACGCTACATCTGAGGCATCAGTCTCCACTTCAAATGGTGTATTCTCGTCAATTGCTGTAACAACTGCTTCCTCTATTATCTTCTTGATCCCTTGAAATGCCTTTACAGCCTCTTGAGGTAAAGGGAATGACTTTGCGCTGGTGATTGGCTTGATGCGGTCAGAGTATGCCGGGATCCATCGTGAATAGTAAGAGAATAACCCCAGGCATCTATTGAGGGCCTTGGTGTCATGTGGAACAGGAAGCTCACGCAGCGGTCGTAGCCGTTCAGGATCCGGACAGATGGTTCCTTCTTCGATGACATATCCCAGGATCGGAAGGCGCCGGGTTGAAAAGATGCTCTTATCATCATTGTACGTTATGTTCTTTTGTTTAGCGGCTTCAAGAAAACATGTCAGGTTTTTGTCATGGTCTTCTTGGTTTTTACCACAGATGGTGATGTTGTCCAGGTAAGGGAATACCGCTTTAAGATCTTCTTCTTGCACAAGTTTCATCATCTCCCTTTGGAAGCACGCCACTCCATTAGTCACACCAAAAGGAAGACGTGTAAACTGGAAGAGGCCATTTCGAGCTTCGAAAGCGGTATATGGTCTGTCTTCGTCTTTGAGGGACACTTGGTGGTATGCGCTCTTCAGGTCGACGGTGCTGAAGACTCGGTACTGAGCAATGTCGTTGATAGTGTCATTGATTCTGGGTAATGGGAAGGCATCTAGTAGTGTAAATCGGTTGATAGTCTGGGAGTAGTCTATGGCCAGTCGTTTCTTGTGGTTTTCGTTTTTAGTCACTACAACTTGAGCTCGCCATGGAGATTGACTCGGCTTTATGATGCCTTCTTTGAGTAGCCTCTCCACTTCTCCATTGATGAAGGCCAGATCTTCTTGACTGTAACGTCTTGACTTAGTGATGATAGGATGACAATCTGCAGTCAGGTTTGCAAACGGTGCTGGTGGATCCATGTTCAGTGTAGATAGACCACAGATAGATAAGGATGGTTTTGGACCACCATAATTGAAAGTAACACTTTCGTGCTGCGACTGAAAATTGAGTCCCAGGATAAGGTCTGCACAAAGTCCTGGTAGTACTGACAGATGAAAACCTTTGTATACCCTTCCTTGATAGGGGAGGTCAACAATGCAGCACCCTGTCACTTTTGTAGAAAATGCTGACGTCGCCATGGAGACAGTTCTGGAGGACGGATGAATGGTTATAGCTGCTGCTTCCACCAGGCTAGGGTGGATGAAACTTTCACTACTTCCACTGTCGAAGAGAGCCTTGACTTTCCATCCCGCGTTAATTTCTACCGTAGCTGATGACTTCTTGAGGGATTCTGGGGTCCCTGTGGTGGCGAGTGTTGGGGACCAGATTGCAGCTGAAAATCCCTCTTTGGGTTTGCTTGACTTTCCACGGCATGCTTTCGCAAAGTGCCCTTTTTTTTGACATTTGTTACAGGTGGCATCACGAGCTGGGCATTTAGAACGAGGATGCTTGGTGTTACCACAGAAGAAACATGTTTGTTCTTCATGTTGAGCAGCGGCCAGGGTGTTGTGGTCAAGTTGCATGCTTAAACCGCATTGCGTTTGGCCTCAAACGCAATTGCGGCTTCTCCAACCGCAATTGCGGTTGAAGTTACAAACTGCAATTGCGGTTGAAACGCATTTACAACCGCAATAACGGCTACCGAAATAGCGGTGACAGACTTGAAAAACTTTTGGGCTGTACTGTATACTGGTGTACCTATACTGGTGTACCTATACTGGTGTATACTATACCAGTGTACCTATACTGGTGTATACTATACCAGTGTACCTATACTGGTGTATACTATACTGGTGTATACTATACCAGTGTACCTATACTGGTGTATACTATACCAGTGTACCTATAGTGTATACTATACCGGTATACCTAGACAGGTGTACCTATGCTGGTGTATATACTCCACCGTGTGTACCTATAGTGTATACTATACCAGTGTACCTATAGTGTATACTATACCGGTATACCTAGACAGGTGTACCTATGCTGGTGTATACTATACCAGTGTACCTATAGTGTATACTATACCAGTGTACCTATAGTGTATACTATACCGGTATACCTATACTGGTGTACCTATACTGGTGTACCTATACTGGTGTACCTATACTGGTGTATACTATACTGGTGTACCTATACTAGTGTATACTATACCAGTGTACCTATACTGGTGTATACTATACCAGTGTACCTATACTGGTGTATACTATACTGGTGTACCTATACTGGTGTATACTATACTGGTGTATCCTATGCCAGTGTACCTATACTGGTGTATACTATACTGGTGTATACTATACTGGTGTATACTATACTGGTGTATACTATACTGGTGTATACTATGCCAGTGTACCTATACTGGTGTATACTATACTGGTGTATACTCGTGGTATACTATACTGGTGTATACTATACCAGTGTACCTATACTGGTGTATACTATACTGGTGTATACTATACCAGTGTACCTATACTAGTGTATACTATACCAGTGTACCTATACTGGTGTATACTATGCCAGTGTACCTATACTGGTGTATACTATACCAGTGTAATTTTGATGCTCTTTGAAAAACACACTTGTGCAAATTATTTCCAAATTGAACTCGAAACCGTATGATTACCTCTACTTATTATAAGTAATACCATGGCACTGAGCTGAGGGTACCCTGCGAGCAGAGTCTTCTTTTAACCTCCTCCCCGAGAGAGAGAAGGAAGAAGACTCTGCCGAAGTCGTGTAGATCCTTTGTATTCCACTACCCAAGAATCTGGATAATGAGACTCATAATTACTTGGGCTACTTGTGGTAGCACAAGTCTTAAAATGCAAACGGTGTCGTCGTGTCACAAATCTAGGCCCTCACGGTCGTGCAATGTGAAACCATGGCAACAATCACATGCTCATGTTCGAACACACGAAGCGAGGACAGTGATCGGAGCAGTAGCTAAAAGAGTCACAATACGCAAATAAACCTCTTTAAGGTCGCTCAAAGTAGTTTTTTACTGATCGCACTTCTACTTTTCATTTGGCGAATTGACAAACTTATCCTAGACCGATCAAAACGACTTTTGCACCAGTTATTGGGCAAAGATGGAAATTTAGAATTATGTCAATTTCAGCTTGATCGAGGTTTCCTTGGCAACGATAAACAAAGATCATTGAAATCAGTTTTTCTAAAATATCTCAAGATTTCGATGAGCTCTAGACAAGCGACTATATATGCATGATAAACTACATACTAAAGCAAAGTAGCTGAGACGGAATTCAAACTTTTTGATCAGAGCGATTTTGAATAATTCGCCTAAACATTCTTTATGCGAATTAATCAAAATCGCTCTGATCAAAAAGTTTGAATTCTGAATCAGCTACGTTGCCTCATGTACATGAAGTATAGTCGCTAGTGAATCAGTAATACAATACTATCACTGACAGACGACAGACTAAACTATCATGTACTGACTGTACTACCCTAGACAGCTGAGTGAATCAGTAATACAATACTATCACTGACAGACGACAGACTAAACTATCATGTACTGACTGTACTACCCTAGACAGCTGAGTGAATCAGTAATACAATACTATCACTGACAGACGACAGACTAAACTATCATGTACAGACTGTACTACCCTAGACAGCTGAGTGAATCAGTAATACAATACTATCACTGACAGACGACAGACTAAACTATCATGTACTGACTGTACTACCCTAGACAGCTGAGTGAATCAGTAATACAATACTATCACTGACAGACGACAGACTAAACTATCATGTACAGACTGTACTACCCTAGACAGCTGAGTGAATCAGTAATACAATACTATCACTGACAGACGACAGACTAAACTATCATGTACTGACTGTACTACCCTAGACAGCTGAGTGAATCAGTAATACAATACTATCACTGACAGACGACAGACTAAACTATCATGTACAGACTGTACTACCCTAGACAGCTGAGTGAATCAGTAATACAATACTATCACTGACAGACGACAGACTAAACTATCATGTACAGACTGTACTACCCTAGACAGCTGAGTGAATCAGTAATACAATACTATCACTGACAGACGACAGACTAAACTATCATGTACAGACTGTACTACCCTAGACAGCTGAGTGAATCAGTAATACAATACTATCACTGACAGACGACAGACTAAACTATCATGTACTGACTGTACTACCCTAGACAGCTGAGTGAATCAGTAATACAATACTATCACTGACAGACGACAGACTAAACTATCATGTACAGACTGTACTACCCTAGACAGCTGAGTGAATCAGTAATACAATACTATCACTGACACAGACGACAGACTAAACTATCATGTACTGACTGTACTACCCTAGACAGCTGAGTGAATCAGTAATACAATACTATCACTGACAGACGACAGACTAAACTATCATGTACAGACTGTACTACCCTAGACAGCTGAGTGAATCAGTAATACAATACTATCACTGACAGACGACAGACTAAACTATCATGTACTGACTGTACTACCCTAGACAGCTGAGTGAATCAGTAATACAATACTATCACTGACAGACGACAGACTAAACTATCATGTACTGACTGTACTACCCTAGACAGCTGAGTGAATCAGTAATACAATACTATCACTGACAGACGACAGACTAAACTATCATGTACAGACTGTACTACCCTAGACAGCTGAGTGAATCAGTAATACAATACTATCACTGACAGACGACAGACTTAACTATCATGTGTGAAATTAAGTTGCCATATAGCTAGCTTTCTGTTTGAGACACGCAAACACTATATATACTGCTAAAGAATATGGATTTGAACGATTTGGAAGAAACGGTATTTTCAAAAGCCGACCTGACAGTTTGATGTTCTTGCAGACTACTCGCACATCTGATTGATCACAATGCATGAACATATTTAAATCTTCACGGTTTTCTTGGTTTTACTATAAAGTTCTATATTAATAAGTATATTATTTACTACATGTAGTGGATCTACACTCAGCTGGAAGGTATATCCTTTCTACATGTTTTGTTGTTGTAATCAGTACATGTATAACATATATAGTGGACATAATAATGTTAATTAAGGGCTACCTCCTTTCCAGACAATTTTCTACATTAAATTAAATATAACGGGAAGTCATTGTCATCTACTACATGTACATGTATACCTTGAATTGTCACACATCCTTTTGTAACATATTCACACACTCTACTGAGTATATATAAGATCTGTTTTCGATCTGTGATGCTTGGAATAGCTCTGTGCTTGCATGATCACATGTCATTTCTTGTTGCAGTGGAAGTCGAGACAGTTCATTTCCATGTTGGGCTGTGTTCTTATACTTTATCGTATGATCAAGACCAGCTAGGAATAAAGCACACCGCTGAAGGCGGGCCACTGTCATAGCAGGTGTGCCCTTCCTTGGGTTGAAAATCCAGGTGAGTGCATGCATGGTTCCATGGACAGTACATGTAGTAATAAACAATAAATAACCTTTTATTGTAGTTCGACACGAGTACTCTAGCTACATGACAGCGCTTGTCCCGACACACACACTCGGCCCCAGGCCACTTCATTCATCCCCACTAAGTTAGTAAACAACATTAACAATGCAAACTAAATTAACATGAACACAGTTCAAAGTTCATATTCTCTTAAATATGCTGATGCCTACCGCTTGCGTCCAGAGCATCTTCTTGTTAACTCTTCAGCTTGTTTCGTTTGGCATGGCTGCTTCTCCGGTGTCTGTGCCATGGGCCCTTGTAGCATGGTATCCTGTATGTCCATGTCCTGTGTACTTTGACCTGAATCAGTACGGCGGCGTAGGTGGTCCTGATGACGTCGGATGACTGTACCATCTTCTAGCTGCACCTCAGCGGACACAGGGCCTGACTTCTTGATGATGGTTCCTGGTACCCATGCCTTCTTCTGTCTGAAATCTCTTGCATAGACAGCTTCCTTCAAAGGCAGTTCTCTCTCTCGGGCATGAAAATCATGTCTTGTCTTTTGCTGAGACTGTTTGTTCCTGACTCTCTCTCTAATATCCGGTTGTAACAGATTTAGCAGCACGCATGGTTTCCTCTTCATGAGTAACTGTGATGGTGGAACTCCCGTTGTTGTGTGGGGTGTCGTACGGTAACTCAGAAGGAATCGGGACAACTTGGTTTGCACACTCCCCGATTTCATCTTCGCAAATCCTTCTTTAAATATGCGCACAGCACGTTCTGCTTGGCCATTAGAAGCAGGGTGATAGGGGGCAACTCTAATGTGTTTGATGCCATTCCTCTTCTTGTGATCAGTCTTAATTATAAAGGTGTGTCCATAAAGGAACTGATGAAATTTCTTAACACCATAATTATATAATTGCCAGTGTCTCCTTCTCCAGCGTTGAATAGTTCCTCTCTAGCTGCGACATTGAGAGATCTAGATACGTTCCCAATGGGTCGTTCACTCCCATCTTCCATGCGGTGTGAACAGCACCCACTCCATAATGGGAGGCATCACTTGCAAGGATAAGCTCTTTCTCTGGGTCAAAGTGTACTAGTAGTTGGGCTGATTGTAAAAGTTCCTTTGCTAGTTGAAATGCTGCTCGTTGTTCCTTTTTCCATTCCCACTGTACTCGTCTAAGAAGTGCATGTATAGTGGCTCCAAAACTGTGGCAATGTCTGGTAAGAATTTATGGTAGTAATTCAACATTCCAAGGAACGCTCGCAGTTGGCTCACATCCTTAGGCTCAGGAGCATCCTTAATAGGTTCAACCTTGTCTAAGACCGTAACTTTAGCCCTGCCGTAGACAGTTTATCCAGCACTGCATTCAGATTGGCCAAGTGCTCCACATCGTCCTTACCATTTACCAATATGTCGTCGATGCGCACCACCACATGAGGTATCCCTTGCAACAAATTATCCATTGTACGCTGAAATATTCCTGGTGCTGAAGAAACCCCAAAGGGTAGTCTATTGTAAGTATAGAGTCCCTTGTGTGTATTGATGGTTGTATATTTCTTGAATCCTCTTCCAGTGGCAATTGCTGATATGCCTGTGACATATCGAGCTTAGTGAACTTGTTCCCTCCATCTAGTGTTGCAAGTAAGTCCTCTGTCTTGGGGATTGGATAATTATCCAGTTTTGATGCCTGATTAACGGTGCATTTATAGTCTTCACATATACATTTGTACGTACCGATCCATTGGACTCAAATCCATTCATACCGATCCATTCAACATAAATCTTGGCTTTGGGACCATTAAGAGTGCCTATATAGACCCTCCAAAAACGTCCTGATGTATTGATCGTATCGCTATGTCGCCTGTATTGCTTGTATTGCTTGTATCACTGTATTGCTTGTATCGCTGTATTGATAGTATCACTGTATTGCTTGTATTGTCTGTATTGCTTGTAATGTCTGTATCGCTCCTATCGTCTGTATCGCTGTATTGCTTGTATCGTCTGTATTGCTTGTATCATCTGTATTGCTCATATCGCCTGTATCGCTGTATTGATCGTATCGCTATGTCGCCTGTATTGCTTGTATCACTGTATTGCTTGTATCACTGTATTGCTTGTATCACTGTATTGTTTGTATTGCTAGTATCGCTGTATCGCTCCTATCGTCTGTATTGTCTGTATTGCTTGTAATGTCTGTATCGCTCCTATCGTCTGTATCGCTGTATTGCTTGTATCGTCTGTATTGCTTGTATCATCTGTATCGCTCTCGTATCGCTGTATTGATTGTATCGCTGTGTCGCCTGTATTGCTTGTATCGCTGTATCGTCTGTATTGCTTGTTATGTCTGTATCGCTCCTATCGCCTGTATCACTGTATTGCTTGTATCGCTTGTATCACTGTATTGCTAGTATCACTGTATCGCCTGTATTGCTTGTATCGCTCATATGACTGTATTACTCGTATCGCCTGTATCGCTTGTATCGCTTGTATCACTGTATCGTCTGTATTGCTTGTATCATCTGTATTGCTCGTATCACTGCTGTATCGATCGTATCGCTGTGTGCTTGTATCACTCATATCACTGTATTACTTGTATCGCCTGTATCGCTGTATTGATTGTATCGCTGTGTCGCCTGTATTGCTGTATTGCTTGTATCACTGTATTGCTTGTATTGCTGTATTGCTTGTATCGCTGTATCGTATCACTGTATTGCTTGTATCGTTATCACTGTATCGCTGTATCGCCTGTATCACTGTATCGCCTGTATCACTGTATTTGCTTGTATCACTGTATGCTGTATGTATCTGTATCGCCTGTATTGCTTGTATCACTCTATCTGTATTGTATTGCTTGTATCACTGTATTGCCTGTATGTCTGTATCGCTGTATCACTCTGTATCACTGCTTGTTGCTTGTATCGTCTGTATTGCTTGTATCGTCTGTATTGCTCGTATCGCTGTGTTGATCGTATCGCTATGGCGCCTGTATTGCTGTATTGCTTGTATCACTGTATTGCTTGTATCACTGTATGCTTGTATTGCTTGTATCACTGTATTGCTTGTATTGCTTATGTCTGTATTGCTTCCTATCTATTGCTGTATCGCCTGTATTGCTGTATCGCTTGTATCACTGTATTGCTAGTATCACTGTATCGCCTGTATTGCTTGTATCGCTCATATGACTGTATTACTCGTATCGCCTGTATCGCTGTATTGATCGTATCGCTGTGTCGCCTGTATTGCTGTATTGCTTGTATCACTGTATTGCTTGTATTGCTTGTATCGTCTGTATTGCTTGTTATGTCTGTATCGCTCCTATCACCTGTATCGCTATATTGCTTGTATCGTCTGTATTGCTTGTATCGTCTGTATTGCTCGTATCGCTGTGTTGATCGTATCGCTATGTCGCCTGTATTGCTGTATTGCTTGCATCACTGTATTGCTTGTATCAATGTATTGCTTGTATTGCTTGTATCACTGTATTGCTTGTATTGCTTGTATCGTCTGTATTGAAGTATTGCTAGTAAAACGATTGCTCGCGCGCGTGCTATGTGCAGATTTATAGCACGCGGGGACTGATCAGAACACGAGAGAAGTGTTAAGAGAAGCACGACGCGTAGCGGAGTGCTTCTCAACACTTCTCGAGTGTTCTGATCAGTTCCCAAGTGCTATAAATCTGCACATAGCACAGCGGGCAAGTTTTCTATTTCTTTTATAAAATACAATTATGATTTTAAGGCAAGTTTTCAATATTTGTTCGTTACAAAAATGTTTGAATATCTGTGCGCGCGTGCTGTGTGCTCTCATAAAGCACGCGGAATATGCATCCTTTAGCCAATCAGAGCGCGCGTTATATCATAGTTATTTTATAATGCTTGTTATGTCTATCGCTCCTATCGCCTGTATCACTGTATTGCTGTATCGCTTGTATTGCTAAAATTGCTAGTATCACTGTATCGCCTGTATTGCTTGTATCGTCATATCACTGTATTACTCGTATCGCTGTAGTCTGTATTGCATATTGTATCGCTGATTGCTTAATATCACTGTATTACTGCTTGTATCGCCTGTAACCTTCTGTATCACTCCTATCACCTGTATCGCTATATTGTTTGACTGTATTCTCCTCTTTGCTGTATTTCTTCATGGAGAATGGCTGTGTTGATCTTGCTATACAGAAGATGGGTATTTGTATTCTTGTCATCTGTATTGCTTGTATCACTGTTTTGCTTGTAATCTGTATCGCTGTTGCTATTGCTGTATTGCTCACTGTATTGCTTGTATCGTCTGTATGTATTGCTTGTATGCGTCTGTATTGCTCGTATAACCATCGTCTGTATTGCTCGTATCGCTGTATCGTATCCTGTATCACATCGTATCGCTATGTCGCCTGTATTGCTTGTATCGCTGTATTGCTTGTATCACTGTATTGCTAGTATCACTGAAACCATTGTCTCTCCTTGTACTTTAATCTTGCTAGTATCACTGTGTCGCCTGTATTGCTTGTATCTCTCATATCACTGTATTGCTAGTATCGCTGTATCGTCTGTATTGCTCGTATCGTCTGTATCGCTCGTATCGTCTGTATTGCTCGTATCGCTCGTATCGCTGTATTGTCTGTATTAATTGCCTGTAGTGTACGTTTGCTATTATTGAGGCAGCAGTGGTCTCGGCCATTATTTAACTTGATGCAAAATTGTAAAAGGAGAAGAGAAACTAACAAAACTGAAGTTGTGAAGGCAGTGAGCAGGACATTACAACCAAAGCTGTATCGCTTGTATCGCAATACTAAAATTGCTACATGAAAAGTGCGATCCTAAACCTTGCAGGTATATCTTTAACACAGTGTTCAAAGTTGTTTTGTAGTCTCGATCGCATAGGCGTATGGCACCAGAGGGCTTAATGACAGGTACCACTGGTGTGGCCTAATCAGAATGTGAAACCTTACATATCACTCCATTGTTCTCTAATTTGTTGAGCTCCTCTTTGACTCTTTTCTTCATGGAGAATGGCAGTGGTCTTGCTTTACAGAAGATGGGATTTGTATTCTCTTCTATTTATATAGTTTTGCCTTGAAATCTTTCAGGCGTCCTGGCTCAGTATTGAATAACTAGTTTTAATTTGTGTATAACCATGTACAGCCGAATAAGGGTGCATGGTCCTTTTTCATCTACTATTATCAGGGGGAGCTGTCTAAGTAATTGTTCTCCCAGTTTCACTGAAACCATTTTCTCTCCTTGCACTTTAATCTTGTCACCAGTATAAGAATGTAGCACGGGAGTTCGTGTTGGGGCAAGTGGCACTTCCCCAAAGTTCAAAAGAAAGTCACTTTGATTCATAATGGTCACTCCAGCTCCAGTATATCGACTTGAAATGTAATGGGTATTTCGTTGACAGTAATGTCTGTTTGTAATGACGGTCCGTCTTGTACTGATTTCACATTGATCATGAATTGTACATGTACAAATGTAGTATATACATGGTTGATCTGAGACTATCTCGGTATATATACAAACATATGCCCGCGCACTTCATCCTATACATATATATGGACCATTAGTGCCTTTAAGTGGTGGACTGGAACATACATCTTCGGTACATGCATGTAGTGGACCAGGAGATATGTCGCTGTAATCGGTACATGTAGTGGAGCTACGCACTACTACCTTTCCACACGACTCCTCACTGTACTCACTCTACATGTAGTGGACCTTTGAAACTTGTCTATACATCCTTTCCACATGATTCCTTGCTGCACTCGTTACATGTAGTGGACCTTTGAAACTTGTCTATACATCCTTTCCACATGATTCCTTGCTGCACTCGTTACATGTAGTGGACCTTTGAAACTTGTCTATACATCCGTTCCACATGATTCCTTGCTGCACTGACGTTACATGTAGTGGACCTTTGAAACTTGTCTATACATCCATTCCACATGATTCCTTGCTGCACTGATTCCTTTGCACATGTTACATGTAGTGGACCTTTGAAACTTGTCTATACATCCTTTCCACATGATTCCTTGCTGCACTGACGTTACATGTAGTGGACCTTTGAAACTTGTCTATACATCCTTTCCACATGATTCCTCGCTGCACTGACGTTACATGTAGTGGACCTTTGTTGAGGGCTACATCCTATAAGCAACACGTTCAGCCATGGGAAAATTATAGCACAGTTTGAATATATTCTATTTGAGAAACCTTCGTTGAGGGCTATACATCCTTTCCAGATGATTTGTCGCTGTACTCGGTACATGTATAGTGGAGCTACATATGTACTACTACCTATTCACACGACTCCTCTACTACTATTTCCCCATGGAAACATATATTTATATTATTATTATTTATTATTAAATAAATTATCAATTTTACACTTAGATAGGTAGTTAGGCAGGTCCACATCAGGACTTAAGTCTTGCGTTATGTAAACAAACCTGCAGAAACAAATAAACCATGTATGTATGTATGTACATGTATGACCTTTTCGTAGTTTCCCAGAATGCTTCATGATTCTGCACGCACAAGCGAGATCAGGGGGAAAACAATTATTTAGAATAATATATTGATCGTGTATTGAAGAAAATATGACTATACTTTATCTAATCAAGAACAGGAAAAAACTATTTTCTTTGCTTTCAAGAGCATAATTAATTTGTCGATCTTTAATAATTATAATAATATTCTTCTTACGCACTTAACTCCTTCTTGGTCTCACCTTCGAAGCTTTTCGGGTGACTATATATAACTTTATCGAAATGAGTGTATACTCAGGTAATATATTGAATATATAAATTTTCTCTTTCATTTATTCAATATATAAAAAATATTATTTGTTGTTATTGGGATCAAGGTTTTCTCACATATTTAAAATAAGCTTGTATCCGTAAGGATCGATCCTTCTTTCTAGTATCACCTTAGTTGCCTCTTCAGGCTGTGAATCACTCGTTGATCCTTTGGTAGATGCTAGATTAGGAGTTTATGGGCTTCCCTAACCCCAATATAACTAACTGAAAGAGAAAAAAAAAGCCTAGCCATGGGACGACTCACAGTACCATGCATAGGGACCTCTAGCTGCGTTTCCAGCGTGGTTGTCCTGATGGTGTAGTTGCAATATGGTAACACATATCAGACTAGAATACCGAGGGCAAAATTGTCTCTTTCATTTATTCAATATATAGATGATATATACAGTCATTTGCAAAAATTCTGGCTGCCACGATATATCAATATATCGGGTGCATTATGGGTAATTAAATAATTGAAACATCAGCAAATTGGTAGAAATATTTAGTATAATGCTTATTTTAGTCTTACGTTTTGCTTCATTTAATGAAACTCAAAATAGTATTATTTAATTACCCATAATGCACCCGATATATTGATATATTGATATTTCGTGGCGGCCAGAATTTTTGCAAATGACTGTATATACCTACATGAACTTTAGTCTGATGATCGCCTAGCTAGAGCGTGAAACTCAAGTAACTTTTTTTTCTCTGTCTTTATATTTTGTATATACTATATATATATATTGTGTTTCTTACATGTTAAAAAGTTTCTTCAATACCCTACAACAATTCTCAATTAAATTTCTTGCAGATCCTGAGTACATTTACCTAGCTGTGTTCCAGAGTCTATACTTTGTTAAAACAAGAAGCGAACAATTAACCTCTGGTGCCCTGCAGGCCAGGATAGATCCTGAGCCACTGGCAACAGCAATTGAATTTGCAACGATGAGATTGATCAGTGAACCTAATTAACTTTCTGCCAACAAAATGGCAGATGAGATGACATGATATTTTGCTTTGTATTTGTAGCATATATGGTCTCAAGGAAGGCATGCATGAAAGAATACATACATTTGTAATAATATATATACCCAACAAATATACATCATTAATTCTCATCTTGTTGAAATACCAGCCATGGCACCAGCCATATATTGTAATACTATATTCTACATGATCATGAAGAGTCCTCGAGTTTTACAGTCTAATTTTCCCTCCCTCCCACCCTTGGGCTTATATATATCATATAAATGTATACTATATTTTGTTAGGGTCCCTCCAGAGAGGTAGGGTTCCAGAGAGGTTTATTTGCTTGTCTGTTTCCCTCGTGGTCTCGGAATAAACTTCTCTCTTTTGCCAAACACGAATCATGTGTCGTTGATGCTTCATTTGGGGAATTAGCATATATACATGCACTCATTTGCAGAAACATTATAGAGCGCAAGCACTAAAACCATGAAATAACATCAAAGTTGTTACTGCCAAATATTTTTTATTTAGCGACTATTTAGCTATACTATCATCCAACCATAACATGATCTTGAATAAAGGCTTCTGATCAGTAAAGTCATAATGAACAGCAAATCTATTGTGTATTTGATGTCTCTTGTGTATTGAAATCTAAAAAAGAATGTTCTGGTTGAATGATAGCGACTAAATAGTTGCTAAATAAAAACTATTACAACAACTTTTATTTTGTTTCATGGATTTAGTGCTTGCGCTCTATTGTAACAATTTATACAAATATAGAGTGATTCCAATAAACCTGGGCACTACTAATTAGCTGTCAGTGTATATTAGATGCAAAGTAACAAAAGACAACAAAAGAGTGAGTGTCTAATAGTGTGTAATTAATTGGTGTAGTTAGTAATGCCCAGGTTTATTGGAATCACTCTATCTAATGGCGAGATACAAGATATCTAATAGTTATTGACTAATAAAAGTATAGTCAAATCAAAACAAAAGAAAACAATGGAATTACAGTTGATGAATATCTATATACATATGGCTATAATATCTGTTTCTCTGGTTTTAAAAGTGCCATATCACTCTAGCTATAAGTATGTCTACTAATTGTTAATATTTATTATAGTTTAATTGTATTTCATGGGTTTATTATGAAAACCACTCGTGTACATTGTATAAATCTTACTTTTTTGTCTGCTA
Organism: Actinostola sp. cb2023; assembly: GCA_033675265.1. Lineage (NCBI taxonomy): Eukaryota > Metazoa > Cnidaria > Anthozoa > Actiniaria > Actinostolidae > Actinostola > Actinostola sp. cb2023. Next base: position 39,633 of record JAUJYZ010001270.1, read on the forward strand.
CATATATATAGAGAGAGTGATATGGCACTTTAATATTTAGCCCAGCCGTGAAACAAAATCTAATACACAGTTCCAAAATACCAAAAGTTCAGTTCCAAGTCAAAATCACTATAGTTGGAACCTCTCGTAAGCGACCACCTCCCGTAAGCGACCACAATTAAAGCTTGACATTTTGGGTGGTGACCGGCTTACAGGAGGTTCGATCGACTGTAGTTGCATGGACTATAATAATAGTCAAATCAAAACAAAAGAATTGAAACAATGGAATTACAGTTAATTAATCTATACATGGCTAATATCTGTTTCATGGGTTAAGTGCCATCACTGTAATATATAAACTATATATTTAATTAATTAGCAACACAATGATGATGAACTTCATTTTAACTCAGTTTGATATGGGACCGTTTAGGCCGTCCCATATCAAACTGACAATTTCTAATAGTACCGTATGCCGAATATATATATAATAAATAATGGTCATAAAAAAAAAAACATGATATATTTGTCATATTTTACTTTATCCAAGTGAACTGATAATGAATGAGTATATGAGGGTTATTATAATAGAGTATATAGTTTACACATTTGCAAATGATCAAATATTTCTATAACTTGCATGATATTGACATTTATATTCACTGATTGCTGGCTTTACAAGCTCTTAAGGTTAAGAGTGCAAACACTAAAACCATGAAACAATGCTAACTTTTATTAGCACTAAATAGTGCAATGTCTTGTTTTCTATTGTTTATAGTACTAAATATTTTGTACTATTTATTTCATGGTTTTAGTGTTTGCACTATGTTGTTTGTTTATGTAATTATAAAGACATTTATGGTCTAATAAAATGCTGTATTTTTGGTACCCTTGGCACTGCCCTGACAAACCTCATTTTGTGTGTGAAGTAAGTAACTCCCCTAAAATCCCCCGTCCCCCATGGGTGTGGGTGTTTTTGAATGTATGTTAATTTAAAATAAATCTATTTTATTTAACCCCAGAAATAGTCTATAGAGATGTACGGTAGTTTATGTGAAATAATTTCTATTGTTTAATTAGTGTTATTTAGTGCAAAACGTTGAAAGATTTAGTGTTTGCACTCAATTACATGTTTTTTAAAGCATTATTTGTGGCCCTAGGAAAGTTTGCCATCGAGATTTATTCGAGTTTTTCATTCGCGAATCGAAAACATTGACATTGCATTGGCTTCCGTCGATGAAAACAAAGTTTTAAACATAATTATTTCGGTTTTTCTTTGTTATGGAGTCCGTTTACTTCGGTTTTCTTTTGGTCGATGTGATAGAATGTTCGTCTTTATTCATAGAAAATTACTGCAGTTTAATTTGATAGAGTTATTATTATTGTTGATTGCCGGATCGAACCAATATAATGTTTTGGTGCGAATGAATATATAATTAACTTCATGCACCGACCTCCATAAATACAAGAAAAACGCCAACAATTCTGCCGAAAATTGCAGACAATTGTTAATAATTAAAGCTTTTAGGGATAGGCCGTTAGTTTTAGTGATAGGATTGCTTTGTCTTGGTGATTAACGAGCGGGATTAATCTAATACGAAGTGGAACGTAATAATTATACATGCATGTATAGCTTGTAATAGTAAAAAAAAAGGTTCAATAATCACATGAGATTTCTATAAACCTTTGTATTATAGAATATAATGTTAATCCTCTGTATTTCAAAGCAATGAACAGACTTACGGCACCGTTATCACAGCATAACTTCGTTCGAGACCAAAATGAGGTTACAAAACGCCCTACTATGATATACGAGAAGGTTACAAAGAGCCCTACATATTAAAAACACACAAAAAATCTACATGAAATTGAAAAGCAGTCCACAAAAGTTCACAGTATGTTTTTTGTGTATTGAGATAATGTATAAGCTAACGTGTTAAAATAACGATTCACTCTTAATTCAGATAAAGAAAATTGAGTTTGGATGGATGGCAAAAGGGCACTTTTGTAACCTCATTGTTGTGATCGAGTCAAAACAAAACAAAGCCAAAAATAATATCAAAAACGAAAGCTTCGACCTCGAAATTCTGAGTACATATTAGGCTCGTATTGCTTTACATGTCTGCAAAGAATTGTTGCTGTACGACGAAGGGTTCGAGTAAAAAATAACGAAATTTCCATCAGAATTTTTTTCGAACGGTTTGGTATTTTCGAACTTCGCAGGCCGTACGCGAACTACTTTACAACAACCCGGACTTTTTTTTCAATTTACGGTTTGAAAAGAACCAGCTTGAAATCCAAGAGAGAATGGTATGCATCCAGTTAGTAAGTAAAATAGCTAGGATATCACCGAAAACCCGGGATTCTTTTATAACGGCAATCAGTAGATATCAACATAGGGCGATTGGTAACCTCCAGCGACTTCAAAGTTGTAAAAAAAAGACGAAAAAGTAGAATTGTTCAAAAAATATTCCAGCATAATATAAAAAACCTTCGTAAAAACCTGCCACACCACTTAGTTTTTATTATAATGAAAGTAGGAATAAAAAAGAGCGAAAGAGAGAGAAGGTTACAAAAGTGCCCTACTTTATGTATACAGAGAGAGAGAGAGAGAGAGAGAGAGAGAGAGAGAGAGAGAGAGAGAGATAGAGAAAGATAGATACATGTAGATCTAATAACATATTATATATATAATGATAATGAGACATCAGTGTATCGTATGATAATGATATGATAAATGGTGTTGAAATGATACTGAAATGAAGGAACTCAGAAAAAAATCCAGAATTCCCACCTGGAACTCAGATTTTTTTTCTGAGTCCTTCGTATCAATATCGTTTCAACGAAATTGATCATGTCATCTAATAACGTGTACTAAACTATATACAAAAATATTCTAATACAATCTTCAAATACTAATCAAATATTAAATCATAATCCAATAAATTATAATTATAAATTGGTAGTTATTTGGATTCGTAGTATATATAAATAATAATATAATAATACTTTATAAAAAACGATAAAACGAGAGTTGTCACTGACTAAAAAAACTTAAAAAACTTGTAAAACTGAACGTTTCGGTTTTTAAATTACTAAAACCTTCTTCAGCAGACATGTGGAAATGGCGTTCTGTTAAAAAAACAATGATTATATAGTTATCTGTTAGCTAAGATATTGTATACGTTTGGCACGTGTATATGTTCATTAATAGAGTTTCTGTTCTGGACGGAGTGCCACCCTTCCAAAAACAAACGACCAGACCATTGTTGGCATTTGTCAATGATTTGTGCATTGTCCACGTCAAATTCATGTTGGGTCTGTATGTGTCGCCTTTCTGCATACACTGATACCAACGGAGCCATCTTCAGTTCTTGTGATTCTGGTGTCAAGGAATGCGATTGAATTATTGGCTTCCTCTTCAACAGAAAACTGGATGTGTTTATTTATGGAGTTGAGGTGCTGGTGGAACTCTGCTAAATGTTCCTGAGGTAGACATACGTTACTATCGTCTACGTTTCGGTACCACCATTTGGGCGGATGAGGCGCAGATCCTATGGCTATTTCTTCGATGTGCTCCATAACCAAGTTGGCGAGGATGGCGCTGACTGGAGATCCCATGGGGCACCCAAAGATTTGTTGATAATGCGTGAAATATAGAATAAAAATATCTACATTTCAACTCATATCACCCTGTCCAACATAAACGATCTGTGGCAAGAACCCTTCTAGATCGAGCAGAGAACATTCCCTCGACCGAAGCCAAAAAAGAGAACAGAAAGAAGATATGTCATTAATGCGCTCAAAGACAACAGCTACCCTGAGCAATTCATAAAAAGTTCCTCAAGAAATAAAAAAAACCCAACTACTGTCCAACGTGAACAGAAAGGCCTTGTCGTCCTCCCATACATTCAAGGGGTCTCTGAAAGGATCGCCAGGATATTGCAGAAACAAGACATCAAGGTTGCACATAAACCCATGAAAACCATCGGATCGATGTTTAGAAAACCTAAGGATAAACCCGAAAAAGACAAATCCACCGCAGTTGTTTACCAAATAGACTGCAAGAACTGCGAGAAAGTATACATTGGCCAAACCAGCCGGGCGCTAAAAACCAGATCGAAAGAACACAAGAGAACTGTATTCCTTGGAGACGCAAATTCCCTCCTGGCCCAACACCAAACACAGACCCAACATGAATTTGACGTGGACAATGCACAAATCATTGACAAATGCCAACAATGGTCTGGTCGTTTGTTTTTGGAAGCGTGGCACTCCGTCCAGAACAGAAACTCTATTACTAGTAATGAACATATACACGTGCCAAACGTATACAATATCTTAGCTAACAGATAACTATATAATCATTGTTTTTTTTTAACAGAACGCCATTTCCACGTCTGCTGAAGAAGGTTTTAGTAATTAAACCGAAACGTTCAGTTTTACAAGTTTTTTAAGCTTTTTAGTCAGTGACAACTCTCGTTTTATATTCAGGATGCCTGACTGCACATACAATATTTTTAAAACAATACTTTATTTATTATATAAATCACATAAGCTGCTGATAATCGCAATAGCGAGTTTGATATTGACATGGTTGTAATATATAGCTTTACTTATTCTCTACTTTCTCACTGAGCACATAATGGTTTGCGTCTTGGGGAGTAATACAAAAGAAAATGGTGTTGCATAATTACATGGTTGACAGAAAGCTCCCATTTTCTTTTGTATTACTTCCAAGGCGCAAAGCATTATGTGCCATGAGAAAGTAGAGAATAAGTAAATTATCTTGCTGACGCACCAGCTATGGTTAAGTTTTTAGTTTAGTATATACATGTTTCGCCGTCCAGCCTTCTCAATGTACTGTTCAGTTGTTGTCTTAAGTGTCAAACGTAAAATAAAGCTTCCGAATTTACATATCCCCTCTCTTGGGGATATGAAAGTAAGGTAGAACAACAGTATTTTCAGCGGTCTCTCCGGCGAGTATAAAGGGGATGAATTGGTTACCATAACACACTTCAATCAATCGTGCAAGACATCCACTCAGCATGACGACAGCGTCTTCCGACGTACAAGTCCCTTTACTCAGCGTTTTACAGCCGCTAAATCATGTCGGTTCTATTTCCGCTTCAAGCCCTGGCATCTTTGCGTCCATTCCTACTTCTGGTGTTAGTTCTGGTTCTCGGTTCCGCCACTGGTAGCAGCTTTGTTCCCTTTCTGGACTCTCTTCCTGTCAGTTCAAGTTCCCTGGCTGCCTCGGTCTCTGGTTCTGTGCTTTCCAGCTCTGTCCTTGGCGCAGCCTTCTTTTCCTATTGCTGTCGTTCCTTTATTGTTGGAGGGTAAATTTCGCTCTATCACTTTCTAGCTTAACTCGTTTGTTCGTTTGCTTATTATTTGCTCGCCGTGTCTAGCCGCCTTTTTTGGTTTCAGTTGTTTTGCCTGATTCATTCCTGCCCTACACAGGGCTATGTATTGCTAGGTTTAGTTTTATTCTCCCTTTAGTATGTTCTTTTCCATCCTAGCTCTGGATGTTAGCTTACGCGTGTTTCATAATTTAATAGGAATGATATTCATTGCTATTTCTAATATTTAGATAAAAGAAGCAATGAAACGAACAAATGAGCACAATAAAGTTGTTATTGTTGTTGTTATTGAAAGAAACTATATTATTTCGACATTCCTTTACAAAGTCATTGTCATAGTGAAGATTTAAACAAAGCAACAACTACTAACATATAGAAATAATTAATGCAAGAATGTGACATTAAAAGAGCTGCAGTTCCCTGGAGGCTCTTAACCCCGTATTCAAAGCTGGTGATAAGTTCTTTATCCATAGGGCTTCTTGAAATAATAGAAAATAGAACGGTATCCATAGAACGTCAGATTTGGACAATATACGTGTGTTTAGCTGAACCAAGTTAATACGGAAAGCATGATGTTCCACAACATGTCGTTCTTGGCTTGGATAGGTAGATTATATAAGTTCTTAATATATTCAAAGTCTTCACAGGTGTCTAAATGACTCTTTACAACACTATCTTTACCGTCAACTGCATGTTCGACAGTTCTTTCATGTAAGGTACGGTTGGTTTTGTCAATGTAACCAATTTCACAACCAGGGCAAGTGAATTCATAAACCACATTTGATCTACTATCTGGTATCTTTTGTTAGCTTTGAATGATCGTCTGAGTTTTTTAAGACAACTATGGACTAGTAGTTCGGATCGTGTTCCAAGGTACGGTAAGGATAAGTGGGTGGTCGTAGAGTCAGTGATATTTCTGGTATCAGCTATAGTGCGATCGGACTTCAGAACTCGGTTGATAATACCATTGACTATCCGCTTGGGAAAACCATTCCACGAAGCAAATTTTATATTGGCAGTTAATTCATCGCTAAACCTATGGTGCGTTCAAGTTCGGTCATAATGATGTTGGCTAAAACGGGGCCAAGGGGGGATCCCATTCTGACGCCGTCAACTTATTCGTATACAGTCATTCTCAAAAAGGTTGTCCAGATGAAAAGACTACAATACTACAATAAAGTCACTTAATTCATTATGTATTCAATTTCAATTTCTCGCAAAACTGCGAGTTGATACCAGACAGACGGGGAGCGCCATTACATTCAGTTCTCACAATGCCGTGTACTTTTACATCTCAAATTGAAATTCCACGCGAGGAAATTGAATACATAATGAAATCATGTGACTTTATTGTAGTATTGTAGTCTTTTCATCTGGACAACCTTGGTATCACGAATAAGCTTTGTGATGGTCCTTTGTTTTAGCTTCGCGTTGAAAAGTTTCTCCTTGTGCATGCGGTTACAAATAATCTCAATGGTGCGAGATAATGGAATATTGGTGAACAATGATTCGACATCGAAGGACACAAATCTATAACCATGTCCATCCGACAGTTTTAGGAAATAAAGTATAAAAGATAAACCGAAAAGGTGCATCTTGTATCTTTTATACTTTAAATCTTTAACCTTCATTGAATAAGGAGGCTGGGATTTTGTTTATCCTCTCCACAGCATCAAATGAATCTTTACAGATGAAATCGTTATGGGTTGAAGGATTCAGAAGGCTGTTCAAAAACTTGCCAACAGAATAATGAGTAGTATCTGTCGTGTCAATGATGGGACGTAGTTTGGGTAACTTGTCAAATTCTTTGTGGATCTTAGGTAATCCATGTGCTCTGGCTATGTGACCATTTTGGGGACGTACTTGGTTATAATCAACCTCATCTAGTTATCTCTATATGTTAGTTTTTGTTTTGTTTAAATCTTCACTATGACAATGACTTTGTAAAGGAAAGTCGAAATATAAGTTTCTTTCAACAACTTCGTTTCATTGCTTTTATCTAAATATTAGATATTATATTTCATAAAACTGTCGAGTAGCCATGGCTTTTCATAATTTATACGTTTAGTTTTGTTCATTTATGCCCATGTAAAATATTCTACCGCATTTGTGAGCCATGAGATGTGTTTCACTTCTATTGTTTCCTCATACACTGCAGTCAACAGTTTGTTGTTTTAGCGGCCATGCTGCTCTTGTGTACATGAGATGATTTGGCATCTATTGTTCCCTCATGTTTAAGTTATGCATGCTTCGTGAGTTGTATACTGCAGTGGCAGTTTGTTGTTTAAGGTAAATGTATCAGGATATGTTTTTTTTAGCAAAAATTTCCAAAATCGGATTTTTAAAGATTTTGAATAAGCTTTCCTTTTTGTATGACTTTCTTTAAAAGAAATTACAAATTTTAACGAATCAAGCAGAGAAAATGAAGATAACCAAAATCGTGACTAATTTGCTACAGGAAACGATATGTCAACAGTAATTGGTTGGATTGTGACGTCATTCGAAGCGCATCAGTACGTGACACTCATAACCACGCGGCGAACGATACAACAACTATACAGAATAATTTTTTTAAACAACGATACACTTTTGAACTTTTTACATGTAAAAGCAAATACACATCCTCAAGAAAACGTAAATCTTTATATTCTCATCCAAGAAGAAGATCGTCGACTTCGTCTTCAAAGAAACCGTTCCCAAACAGAGCAGAAAACCATACAAATACATACACACTAAAACATGCCCCGGCACCCGCAATACTCGAACAAGCCAGAGCACAATAAATTTACTGCGATATTTTGTCATTTGCATATGACCTGTCGACCTTTGTTGAATACTGACCAGATATCTTGACAAGTGGTTGATAGATTCAATTACGCTAGGTGTTGGATAAACATGGTGTGGCTTGATCTTCCAAAACAGTAATTGCGTCTTTTCTCGGAACTATTTCAGCGCTAAATGCACGTCTTTCGGAGGCTTAATGTCGCTAGGGTTTCGATGGATTTCGCTGAAAATTTGCAAGGTGGCTCAGCAATAGTTGATCTAAAAAACGGTGTCTCCGATTTTTTCATGTTATTTTCGTTCAAACGTTATGGCCCTATTTGTTGACAACATAGCTCTAAAATCAATTGTTTAACTTTGGCGTAGGATTGCGGTTTTTTTTTTTTTTTTTTTTTTTTTTTCAATGATGTTTATTATTAATGAAATGTTCACTTTACAATTTACAACTTGTAACTAAGTGTTACTCTATTTTTTACAATTCGTTTTTTTTTTACAGTGTTTACAGTATAGAATTACAAATACAATAAAGAAATAAAGAAATAGATAACTAAATAGACAACTAAACAAAACTATTGAATGAAGCTAAATAACAACAAGGGGGTGGATGTTCTACAGTAAATACGATGGAGGTAGGTTAAAATATTTCTATGATCGTTTCAGTATAACTTATATTGTGTTGAATACTTATTAATCAAAAAAGGAGAAGGACATTAAAAGACATTGATAGTTAATGGAGGCCTGTATTATCTAATGCTGGAATGATTTTTTTCCCATTTCTTGACATGTTTATTTCAGTTGTTTTTTTTTTTTTTTGCAATTTCTTTTTCGATTCCATGTATATATCTTAATTTTGCCACAAATATTTTAAAAATAGGTAATTTTTTTATCAACTTACATTGATAAATAAATTGTTTGGCTGCTAAAATTACATGGTTAACAAGAATAAAATCGTGCTTGATATTGAGTTTACCGATAATAATATCAATAATTGTTATAGATATATTAATGTTACTATCTCGTAACCAGGTGAGTAGTTCTTTCCAAAAAATCTGAATACAGGCACAATTAAATAATAAATGCTCGATGGTTTCAATATCATTTTGGCAAAAGAAGCATAGAGGTGAATCTACGTAACCGAACTTGAAAAGCTTTACGTTGGTGAAGAGAATATTGTTCAAGATTTTATATTGGAATTCACGCAGTTTAGTATATAGAGTCGTTCTGAAAGGGAGCAAATAAACATCTTTCCAATTAACGTTATGATCCAAATTAAGATTATTTTCGAGTTTAGCCCGTGCTGTTGGTATCGATTTTTTACGCGATATAAACTCCTTATAAACTGCCCGAGGTTTGACATTTAGTATATTAACTTTACCATTGTTTAGAAAAATAAATACATCATCATTGTGTTCTTCGAGGGGAGTAGAAATAGCTTCGGTCTTTATTTTTGCTTTCCATTTTGTTGGTAGAGTGCTAACCAAGCCCTGTAGTAAAAGGAGCTCTGCTGAGGTTATTTCGGCGCTATTTAGAATTTGGTTATTTTGTAATAATTTTCCATTTTGAGATAAAAGATCACCAACATTGACTATATTTTTACAAAAAAGAGTTTTATGAAAGATCGATTTCTTCTCAATAAGAATGTATCTATTATTTCATAATGGTTGATTAACAATATCTTGAAAAGAAGAAGGGGGTGTATTATTTACTAGGCTCCACACATTTAGGCATTCCTTGTAAAATTTTGGTACATCTATTGCGAGTTTTTTGATATCAAAGTTCAAAAGAAACCTTCCGCCTAATTTTTTAAAGTAGAAATCGACCACATTTTTCCAGGAACTCGGGTAAGGTTCAAGATACTTTTTCAAGCACATTATTTTCTTAGTGTTTATCATTGATTCAATATCCAACATTCTTAAACCTCCTTCATCGTAATCGCAAATTAACGCCGAACGCTTTATTTTATCCTTGCCATTCCAGATAAAGGAAAAAATTATCTCGTTCACTTTTTTTAGGATCTCTTTACTTACACAAATTAGGGAAGCTCTGTACATAAATTTAGGTATGGCGAATGTTTTAACAATTTGAATCCTTCCAATTAGCGATAGACCTCTCCACTTCCAACTATTAAGAGATTGTTTAATTGATTTGAGTACTAGATCAAAATTTAATCTTCTCTTTTCTTTTAAATCTTTCGCGAAAAATATTCCAAGTAGGATTGCGGTTGATCTAAAACAGATATCGGAAAATTGAGACACCGTTTTGAAGTTCATTATCTCGAGAGTCTGTTAGTGTGTTTTTCACAAGCATAACTTAAATTCCATGTGCAATCGAACTTTTAGAACGCACTACGGTCGAATTTCACGTATACTCGCCTAACAATTTCTATAATGCAAAATCTAAAAATATGAAAGTATACTCAAAAACTACATTTATTCAGCTGTCAGAAAATGTATACTTTTTGGTAAAATATTGTAAAGCGTGCGTGTTGTCGAAGTCCGAAGACATAGGGGTCCAAAACGTATCCTGATACCTTAAGCGGCTATACGTCAAATTCATTTTGCTGCTTTTGTATATATTTATTTAAATAATGTCATTTTTTTCCTAAGATCAACAATCATTTGTAAATCTTACATCATCTAGTTAGAACCAGCTTGAAGAGGTATCTACGTCACAACGATGAAATGCTAAATACAACTACCTTAGAACACTAGAAACACACTAGAAAACGGTCAGAGTAAGGAAAGCCTTCTCAAGCCGTGCTGTCTTATGGAAAACTCATTCTTGTTCCACTGGTTCTGTAAGTTATACCAGTGAGGTGCCATGTGTCGACAATAAAGAGATTGATACTGATGAGTTCAGCCAGTTTGCGTAAAGACTCTACCAACAGAGTTAATTCACCCCGATAACATATACAATTGTACATGAGATGATTTTGGCATCAATAGTTCCTTCATGTTAAAGGGGCAGTGTCAAGCCTCACGCATGCGCATTAAAATCAAAACAATAACACTCGGTTGAGAAGCCTACCCTGCCCGGTAGTGAGTTGCAAAACCCTCCTAAAACCGTTCTAATCGCTAAATAAATGACCTACAGGACTCATGTAGATACTAATCTTTATTTAGAAAGCAATTTTAGAACTTCAATATATCAAAAAGACTGAATTCAAGAAGTGAATTCACGGCGATATCATTTTCCAACGGCCGATCAAATAAAACACAGGAAGCCCAACACATAAGTAGATGGTGGGAAACTCACCGGGTTTACAAGTAGTTCTACGTGAGTTTTTCTCTTCAAAAGTCATGAACAGTACTGCACCTACGATTGATGATCAAGATTCCTTCGCAATCGACCAGAATTGCCGGTTTACAATTCGGTTTTCTTCACTCAAGGATGATGGCGGCCTGCCTCTCAATGGCTGTTCGACACCTTTTTCAACGGCTTCAAAGTCAGTCCTAAGATGAAATAATCCCCACTAGGAATTGTTGAAAATGAAGAACATGCTTTGAATTATTACTAGTGATCCATTAGACGCTTGAACAAACACGATTAAGGTCGATGGAAACGGATTCAAAACATCGAAAATAATAAAAGTCCACGGTGGACTTTTATTATTTCTCGCTTCTTCGTACCCAAGCTTACGCGGTCATATAGCTTGACACTGCCCCTTTAAGTTATGCATGCTTCGTCAGTTGTGTACATGAGATGATTTTGGCATCAATAGTTCCCTCATGTTAAGTTATGCATGCTTCGTCAGTTGTGTACATGAGATGATTTTGGCATCAATAGTTCCCTCATGTTTCAAGTTATGCATGCTTCGTCAGTTGTGTACATGAGATGATTTTGGCATCAATAGTTCCCTCATGTTAAGTTATGCATGCTTCGTCAGTTGTGTACATGAGATGATCTTGGCATCAATAGTTCCCTCATGTTAAGTCATGCATGCTATCTTTCAATCGTTGCCCGTGGAATGTAGATAATATTCCATTCATCTCTGGAGTTCATGCATTCTCCCTCTGGTATGGTCTTGATATATGTGGCCTCCATTATCCATCTGAACATAGTGTCATGGTGGAAGGTCTTTCTAACGTTCATCGTAAACTCTTGAATGTTCCCGCCATGTTTTTCTCTGCAGTGGTTCCATAAAGGGGACTTCCGTTCTCTACTATTCAGGGATTTCAGGTGTTCTTGTCTTATGGAATAGGCATTGCGGGCTGTTACCGCATTCATTGCATTAGATGTTGTATAGAACCTCGTTATCGTTCATAGAATCTCCTTTTCCACTTGATCCGCAGGTAGCATTCTTCGCATTGGCAGCCTCGTTCTTTCATCGGGTTTGATTTTTCACTACTACGGCAAGCCCTTCAAGATCAGAACTGACTGATCATGGTGCTGCATGATCAATTTCAAAAACACTGAAAATCAGCTGGCAAGGTGGATCGAGCTTCTAGGTACCTGCAATTTTGTGATCGAGCATCGGAGTGGAAAGAGCCACACTGATGCCGATGCACTCTCTAGGAAGCCATGTGTAGATTGCAGATATTGCGCATGCTAGCGCGCTCGGAAGGAGATAATAAGACGTAAGAACGCGAACCTAGCGCCATGTCGATCAAAGCAGGAGGAAATGATGATGCAAGAAACTGGCTTCGGTGGTAAGTCGTTGTCTGATGAAGACCTTCGCTTGGAGCAGCTGTCAGATCCTGATCTGGCTTTGAATGTCAAGCTGATGGAGTCTACAAAGGGACGATCAGCATGGCAAGATATATCTTCAGAGGGTGCAGCTGTGAAGACCTACTGACGCCAATGGGAACAACTAGAGGTCAAAGATGGTGTACTGTATCAACGGTGGGAGTCTTATTGCGGGGATAGAATGCAGTGGCAGTTAGTTTTACTAAAGAGCTTGAGAGCCAGAGGCGCTGAAGCACTTGCTCGACAATAAGACCGCTGGACATCTGGGTGTCTTGAAGACATCGGAGAGCCTCAAACAATGTATGGGTACGCCCAGGAGGTAAAGGACTGGTGCCGGAGGTGCAACCTCTGTGCGGCTTGGAAAAAGCCACAAAGGACTCTTTGTGCTGCCCTGAAAAGCTACAATGTTGGTGCCCCAATGGAGAGAGTATCTCTGGACGTACTTGGCCCTCTTCCTGAAACTGAAAGAGGAAATAACTACATACTAGTCGTTGCCGACTATTTTACGAAATGGACAGAGTCATACCTTAAACTGCTGCTTATAAGTCCCCCGTTTATAAGCCCCCCGGTTTTAGGCCCATAAAGTTTCAAACAAAACAAAATGCTGGTTATAATTCCCCCCGGATATAAGACCCCCTCTAAGTTTCCTTGTTTCCTTAATATAAACATTTTCACAGAACACGGTATAAATAAAGACCAGTAGATTGAAAACGTATTTTGATACTGCTATACTATCTCAACTTAATTTATCAGCTTATTTTTTTTTTTAATTATTCCGGTTATAAGCAGCCTGGATATAAGTCCCCCCGTTTCTAAGCCCACCCAAAATACCCTTACAAACTTGTATAAGCCCAGGGCTTATACAAGCGGCATAAGCGGCAAGTTTACGGTATGTAATGCCAAATCAGGACAAAAGGAACTGTAGGAACAAAGCTGGTCGAAAAGTTCATTGCCAGGTTTGGCGTTCCAAGACAGCTGCACTCTTTCGGCGGTCTTTAAGGAAGTGTGTCATTAACTTGATATCAACAAGACATGCACCACACCACTGCATCTACAATCAGAAGGTATGGTTGAGCGATACCGCACCCTCGAAGCCATGCTGTCCAAATTCGTCTCGGAGAAACAACAAGACTGGGATGAGCACTTACCGCTGGTCATGATGGCCTACAGATCATCTTGAAGTTTACATGAGATCATGGGCTTCACGCCATGCCCGATGCTCGGTTGAGAGATCTCGCTACCTGTCGACCTCGTGTTTGGCAGACCTGGGGTGCACCACAACCATTTTAACCAAGGGGATGCTGTGTTATATTTATTCTAAGAATAAATCCGCTGTTTTCTGTTAAGCATGATTTGTATCATTTCGATTCTATAAAGTTTTCTTGAACAGAGAGACTAGTGTACTCATAACGATAGTCAAGACGTTATGTTATGTGTAACTCGTTACTAAGATATTTCATTAATTCGGTTATCTTTTGGACTAGAACTCATATTGCTTCATTTTATAAAATTGTAGCCAATAAGTCTAAAGACATGTATACATCTAAAGATAAAGACTAAAAAAATACATTCTATGTTCAAATTGCAATTAGTAAGTCTGGGCTTTCTGACATGGATCAAAAGATATATACAGCTTATTAGATGTTTTCTCGGGTATTAAGGGCTGATATTTGACGAGTTGCAAAAGTATTTTCCCGAGCCCGCAGGGCGTGGAAAAATGCGAGCAACGAGTAAAATGTCAGCCTGTAATATCCAAGAAAACATCTAATAAGGGATTTATTCTATAACTGTGACGTAATTTTATCAGGATATTGTTTTTTGAGTTTTTTGAGTTGTGAACAGGGCATTACAGATTTCTAAAGGGCATTAACGCCTCGTATCTACGGTGGCCCATAAGGGCCAAACACAAAAACAAAAGCCACAACATAAACGCAAAACCCAAAACATAAACGCAAAACGCAAAACATAAACGCATAACCCAAAACATAAACGCATAACCGAAAACATAAACGCAAAACGCAAAACATAAACGCATAACCCAAAACATAAACGCATAACCCAAAACATAAACGCAAAACGCAAAACATAAACGCATAACCCAAAACATAAACGCAAAACCCACAACATAAACGCAAAACCCACAACATAAACGCATAACCCAAAACATAAACGCAAAAGCCACAACATAAACGCAAAACCCAAAACATAAACGCAAAAGCCACAACATAAACGCAAAAGCCACAACATAAACGCATAACCCAAAACATAAACGCAAAAGCCACAACATAAACGCAAAACCCAAAACATAAACGCAAAAGCCACAACATAAACGCAAAACCCAAAACATAAACGCAAAAGCCACAACATAAACGCAAAACCCAAAACATAAACGCAAAACCCAAAACATAAACGCAAAACACAAAACATAAACGCAAAAGCCACAACATAAACGCAAAAGCCAAAACATAAACGCAAAACCCACAACATAAACGCAAAAGCCCAGACCCACAATCCTTTGCATTAAGTATAGAAGAGGGCCCTGGGAACGAGGTTGATTTTGAGAAAGGACTGGGTTCCAACTAGCTTAGTAGCCTGGCTTTAGCCTTGTTTATGATGATTTTTTTACTACTTTCTTGAACTTTTATATTATAAAACGAGATGTTTTGCTCTTCATGTGGCGAGAAAATAACTGTTCAAAGCGCTGAGTACTGCCCTGCTTGCGGAGCAAAGATTGAAGAAGATATTTACATCCTCATTAAAGGATACTTTCATCGAGGATATCGCTACCAAGCAATCGTGGGTTTACTTGACAAGTTCCATGGAATTGCGTGAGGACCCTAAATAGGAAACTTCAGGAAATGGATCTCAAAAGAAGGGGAAACAGTCCCGACATTGATATCGTTAGAGAAACTGTTAGGCGGGAGATGGAAGGAGCAGGAGAATTGGCTGGATACAGGTACATCTGGCATGCACTTAGATTGAGACATCACATGCATGTTCCACGTGCATTGGTTAGTAGTATCATGAAGGAAATTGATCCTATTGGAGTGAAAGAAAGAGCCAAAAGACGACTCACACGAAGAAACTACATTTCAAGGGGTCCTAATTTTTGCTGGCATATTGATGGTGAGTGGTTACTGACATCTCTGAATACCTGGGTGAATTATATTTAAGGCACATTTATCATGCACTATGAACTGTACTGACAAATCTGTGAAGTTTTCACCCCCATCTCCCAATAAACTCTCCCTAAGCCCAAGGCTTTAGGCTCTGTGCCAAAAATATGTCTTGAATGTTTTAAAATTGTAAACAAGAAGTAATCTTTGCATGATTACAATTTACTATTAAAGATTACATGTTTGTAGTGTCATGTTTCTGATTGTTAGACAGGTAACAACAACAGATCAAAGGAAATGTTCACATTTTAAAAATATATTTCTTTTCTTTTTCTTAATAGGATATGACAAGCTCAAGCCATATGGTTTTCCTATCCATGGCTGTATCTGTGGCTATAGCAGAAGAATCATATGGCTGGACCTTGTTCGCTCTAACAACAAATTATCCCAAAATTACAGCTGGGCTGTATCTGGATGCAGTTCAAAACTTGGGTGGATGTCCAAGAATTGTGAGGTCTGATTGTGGGTCAGAAAATGTTGTAATAGCTGGAATGCAATGTTATTTCAGAGCAGAATGCAGAGATGAATTTTTAGGAGAAAAGGCCCACCAATACGGCTCCTCCCCCTCTAACCAAAGAATTGAGGGATGGTGGTCATCCAACTGGTGGATCAACTTTTTAAGGACATGACTCAATCAGGAGTACTTGAGCTAGGAAATGAATTTGACATGAAATGTCTGTGGTTTTGTTATTCAAAACTAATTCAAGAAGAACTTGACAAGGTCAAAGATCATTGGAACAGCCATTATATAAGGCACTCGAGGCATGATACAATAATTATTGTTGGATCGACTCCTTCTAAAGGATGACCACCATCCCTCAATTCTTTGGTTAGAGGGGGAGGAGCCGTATTGGTGGGCCTTTTCTCCTAAAAATTCATCTCTGCATTCTGCTCTGAAATAACATTGCATTCCAGCTATTACAACATTTTCTGACCCACAATCAGACCTCACAATTCTTGGACATCCACCCAAGTTTTGAACTGCATCCAGATACAGCCCAGCTGTAATTTTGGGATAATTTGTTGTTAGAGCGAACAAGGTCCAGCCATATGATTCTTCTGCTATAGCCACAGATACAGCCATGGATAGGAAAACCATATGGCTTGAGCTTGTCATATCCTATTAAGAAAAAGAAAAGAAATATATTTTTAAAATGTGAACATTTCCTTTGATCTGTTGTTGTTACCTGTCTAACAATCAGAAACATGACACTACAAACATGTAATCTTTAATAGTAAATTGTAATCATGCAAAGATTACTTCTTGTTTACAATTTTAAAACATTCAAGACATATTTTTGGCACAGAGCCTAAAGCCTTGGGCTTAGGGAGAGTTTATTGGGAGATGGGGGTGAAAACTTCACAGATTTGTCAGTACAGTTCATAGTGCATGATAAATGTGCCTTAAATATAATTCACCCAGGTATTCAGAGATGTCAGTAACCACTCACCATCAATATGCCAGCAAAAATTAGGACCCCTTGAAATGTAGTTTCTTCGTGTGAGTCGTCTTTTGGCTCTTTCTTTCACTCCAATAGGATCAATTTCCTTCATGATACTACTAACCAATGCACGTGGAACATGCATGTGATGTCTCAATCTAAGTGCATGCCAGATGTACCTGTATCCAGCCAATTCTCCTGCTCCTTCCATCTCCCGCCTAACAGTTTCTCTAACGATATCAATGTCGGGACTGTTTCCCCTTCTTTTGAGATCCATTTCCTGAAGTTTCCTATTTAGGGTCCTCACGCAATTCCATGGAACTTGTCAAGTAAACCCACGATTGCTTGGTAGCGATATCCTCGATGAAAGTATCCTTTAATGAGGATGTAAATATCTTCTTCAATCTTTGCTCCGCAAGCAGGGCAGTACTCAGCGCTTTGAACAGTTATTTTCTCGCCACATGAAGAGCAAAACATCTCGTTTTATAATATAAAAAGTTCAAGAAAGTAGTAAAAAAATCATCATAAACAAGGCTAAAGCCAGGCTACTAAGCTAGTTGGAACCCAGTCCTTTCTCAAAATCAACCTCGTTCCCAGGGCCCTCTTCTATACTTAATGCAAAGGATTGTGGGTCTGGGCTTTTGCGTTTATGTTGTGGGTTTTGCGTTTATGTTTTGGCTTTTGCGTTTATGTTGTGGCTTTTGCGTTTATGTTTTGTGTTTTGCGTTTATGTTTTGGGTTTTGCGTTTATGTTTTTGGGTTTTGCGTTTATGTTGTGGCTTTTGCGTTTATGTTTTGGGTTTTGCGTTTATATGTTGTGGCTTTTGCGTTTATGTTTTGGGTTTTGCGTTTATGTTGTGGGCTTTTGCGTTTATGTTTTGGGTTATGCGTTTATGTTGTGGCTTTTGCGTTTATGTTGTGGCTTTTGCGTTTATGTTTTGGGTTTTGCGTTTATGTTGTGGCTTTTGCGTTTATGTTTTGGGTTTTGCGTTTATGTTGTGGGTTTTGCGTTTATGTTGTGGGTTATGCGTTTATGTTTTGCGTTTTGCGTTTATGTTTTGGGTTATGCTTTTATGTTTTGGGTTATGCGTTTATGTTTTGCGTTTTGCGTTTATGTTTTCGGTTATGCGTTTATGTTTTGGGTTATGCGTTTATGTTTTGCGTTTTGCGTTTATGTTTTGGGTTTTGCGTTTATGTTGTGGCTTTTGTTTTTGTGTTTGGCCCTTATGGGCCACCGTACGTATCGGCCCTCAAAAATGACCAAATTTGGTAAAATTACGTCACAGTTATATAATAAAGGATATTATATTGTAATACTCAAAACACTTTTTGGATTGACATTCGCGAATGCGACTGTCAAGACACATCAGTTGTTTTTGAATAATTTTGTGTCCAATCGTCAAAACGTGTATAAACCTTTATTTAAACTCAAATAAAACAGCAGGGTAGTCCAGTCAGTGGCTAGTAGCCTCTGATATCAAAAGGAGCCCTGCTCCAATTGTAAACTCACTATAAATATACAAATAAAGCATCTTGTATCTTGTATAGCTACATTCTAGCTTGTAAAAGTAGTGTGAGGTTAGAAGCAGAAGAGAACTGAACAATAAAGATATTCTCGGATGGCACCACCTTCTACCAAGAGCCTCCTTCTAACAGCTGTTTGGCTGTTCAACACAAGACGGGAATAAGGGTATATTCCTCAAACTACAGAATGACGTGCATACAGAAAGGCCCACTGCAGACCAAGCCTACGATTGTACACCACAACCAGTTAAAAGTGTATAAGGGGGGAAATGCACCAACATGGCTGCATGAATTGCCTACGGAAGGAAATCTTGCTGGTAACACAGATGACTGGAGAGGCTGATACGGATGGTCCTCCCATGCTAAGGCCTAATGCAAATGTCGAACTTAAACAACGAGTCGAGTGTCTAATTGTTTTAGTATACACAAACTATAGCATACTTAATTTTATACCAATACCAATATTTCTTGTCTTATTTGCACAGTAAAAAAGACTATAATTTTATGCTAGTCACAAGTAAACATTAATAATACTTTATTTGCACTTTACAATAAATATACAAGTTTGTAGTGATAAATAAAATTAAGGAGGAACAAGAGAAAAATTCTGGGGTAAGAGAAGAATCCCTGTTACCCCATCATGTGCTCCGTTAATTCTATTTTTAGAACCGATTTTTTTAGCTTTGCGT
>JAUJYZ010001270.1:62195-134171 GCA_033675265.1 Actinostola sp. cb2023
ATATAGTGAATATTAATCTGAGAAAACTCAAGTTCACCCACAGCAATTTAAACAAAAACTTTGTTCAAATGTCTTTAATAGAAATGTAAAACGAGATCAGTTTATGAACATAATACTTAATGTAATCAGTTTTTATTTTTTTTTGAAAGAGGCGTACTGTGATAGGTAGGTCTAGAAAGTTAAGAAAAGCATGTAGCGAAAATGATAATTTCTCAAAACTTCTGACCTTGATCTGAGAATGTGTAGGATGTTTCTGAAAAACACTAAGATAGTTCTGTTTTAAGTCATGAAAAAATATTTACTAGATTCCTCTAACACTGGAGAAGTTATGGCCGTTCTAGATTATTGCTAATTTGCATAAATTGCTCGTTAGAGACAAACTGCCTTTTGACCTACAAACGTAGTCTTAGTGAAGTTCGCCTTGCAAAATGATATATTACAGGTAATTCTAATAAAGCGTTTTGCCTAAACATACATTTTCGGATAAAGATAAAGATATAAAAGTGAAATTTGACCAGTTGGATTCTAAACAGTAATTTCTCAAATTGTGTTAATTTTCGCCATTTATTCAAACTTCACCGATTTTATCCTGATAAATCTATATGCCAAGTAAACTCACCACTATTACACCAATGATTACCAAAGACAATATATTAGATTTGTTAAAGGTTCTGTTAACAACATCAAGTGGCAGGATTTTTATAGTGTTATGGAATGTAATACCGCTGACCCACAAGACAAGTAGTCTTTATGATGGTTGCAGTCTTTGACTTTATCTCCGTTTTTATTTTTCATTATGCAGTCCTTACTTGTTGTGGAATGTTACGAAACAAAAATCAATGGCTAGTATAATACAATAATGGACAAGCTTTACGAGTTCCTAGTTTCATACCATATGTAAATGAAGACATATTTTCGAAGCTAATGTCTTCAAGTAGTCGTAATGCATAATAAAAACAAGACGCTCAATGAGCGTATACTCTACCTCCTCCGCAGGCATCTCACGTCACTTCACCTTTGGGACGCCCCACTTCACCCCCGGGTACCTTGGGGTATATTGTCATATACGATTTTGTCGGGGGTAGACTCTCGGGCTCTATACGTACTTGCCTTTGCAGTTATGGCAGGAAAACAACTACGTCCTTTACCTTCAATTCCTTCAAAGACGTATTTTAAAAGTAGAATTCCAGTATGTAGCACGGAGTACAAGAAGATATTAAGATAAGTTAAAGGAAAGCGAACTCAAAATTGAATAAAAGGTTTCTGAAATACACAACATGAAAGTCGAGTACGGCTTCAACCGCCATACAAGAAAAAACACATGTACACCGTCTAGATGTACGCCGGACAGGGTTTTGAAAATACTAGATGTCCGGAAGTCGATGTTTATGTATTAAGTTAACCGATTCAAACTATCCTAGCTTTGTCAGGGCTTCGATCTCATCGAATACCTTGTGACAAGCCGGCCATGGATTTGAATTTCGAATCGGTACTGACCTTCGATGACTTTCAGTGAATCAACACAACACGGACTTAGAAATTTGACATCGCGAACTGCCAGACAGGGTTTTGAAAATATTATATGTCCGACAGTCGATGTTTATGTATCATTTGAAGCGTAAGCAATTAAGTTAACCGATTTAAACTATCCTAGCTTTGTTTGGGCTGCGAAATACCTTGACAAGCCGGTCATGGATTTGAATTTCGAAAATGACTCTGATCTCGGTACGGCCCTTACAGTGCAACTACACCAACCAAGGCCACCCAAACAAATTTTGAATCAAATTTTCTAATCACATTTGTGACGCTGAATAACAGAATGATGTCGAATTCTACATTTTAAACTGTTTCTTGTTCACTCTTGATCATATACATACACATATAAAGTAAAATATATGCTTTTAAAGCGAAAATTTGACAATTTGTGCAGATTCTATTGTTTAAATACTCAATTGTGATTGGATAATTTGTATGAAAATTTGCTTGGGTGGCCTTGGTTAGTGTAGTCGCACTGTAATATCAAATCAACACAACACGGCACTTTGAATCGACTGAGGACACAAGCAGTCCTAAGAGCTTCTTCATAGCTTGACTTTGCTTTCAAAGTAACGTCGATTATATCGGCGTTATTAAACTCTGAATTCCTTTACTTCTTCAGTCATCTGGCGTTATCCGCTGACGCAAATAATATTCGAGAGTGGTCCCCTGGTAAGCCAAATTCAACTACCCCTCCCTGGTCAGTAGCAGTTGGATGCGCACTTTGAGATGCGCAGATGGGAAAAACATTGTCGAGTTTTGGCAGGCAACTCCTCCGTTTTCTCCTTAGGGCCAAGTCCCTCTCGGCCTTCGGCCTCGGTGGGACAGGGATCCCATCACTCTCTCGGCCTTCGTCCTCTCCTTTCCGTTCCGTTGGAGTTGCATGCGGAGGCTACGTATACTCGAGCATTATGACATTGACAATGACAGTTGCGTGACGAGGGAGACTATGTGTCGGTGAGCAAACATGTAGATAAAGATCTACGAATCGTCCGTCTGCAGTACGTACTTGGGACGACCAGTTGAGGTTGCATATTCATGATCAGATGGTTAACGTCTTTCGATTGTTCGTTGTAATGACAATGACAGTTGCGTGACGAGTTTGTAATGAAGGCGCGTTTGTTTTTGTTAATGAAACGAGATATTTCAGAGTGGACCCACACGAATCGGCGTATGCGTTTGTGTGTGAAATGAGCGTGTTTAAACTAGGAAGTGATCGATGGCTTGCCTTCGATTCAACATCATTTCTCTTCTGGCATGCATATTAAACACAACTGCTTCTCTCTCGATACAGCACGAGCTTCTACACAGCACTTTTAGTCGGTAGTCGCGGAACGATGAGTTAGCACTTCTATTAGCGATGACCCAGCACTTCTAGTGATCGAACCTAGAGCGAACAATACTTCGGATTTAGTTTGATATACGCTCGAAAACTATTTGACCCGTTTGAGCGAATCATACTTTCAGAATTACTTCATTAGGCGTTCGGATATCATCGTCCCCGTTTTCAGCCAATCGAAACCCTGAAACAGACATTCCTGGCATTTTGTGTACAACGAAAAAATAATAATAAGAAGAAAGCTCATTTTATAACTCGGGCTTCCTCCGGAAGTGCCCGAGTAATTAAAGCCGAAACATCACGGAAGTTTAATGAGTACATGTTGTCAAATGTTGTTATGGACATCACTCATTGAGTGGTGGTTGAACACAAGCCCATTACAATAAACACAACCTCTATACATAGTGATATCTCAAGACGTCTAAAATGAGCGAGAGCGGAAAGGGAAAATAAAAAAGAGAACCAAAATCATAGAAATATCACTCTTAGGTATCGTTCCATATGTCATGTATATGAAGCATATCTCTACTTAAACATAAACATTAAAATATTGTATTTGATTTGAATTTCAAACTTTTTAAATGATTGAAGTACCCCACCCCAGTCTCACTCCTTACATTATGTAATAAATGACGTAAAATGTCAAGTCCTAAAAATCCACTACTACTATAATACCTCTGCTTTATTATATACAACACATGATCTTTCAAAGTAACAAATTTCGAGATATTATTTGTATACTTATACTTTATTATTATTATTATTATTATTATTGTTATTATACAGAATGAATTTCACGAACATATCACAATGATAAGCGCACAAACACCTGTCTCGATTTAGGGTGTATACATCATAGACAATCCCCGACAATATCAATGAAACAACTATCTATATTCTGACTGATTCTACCAAACATGGCACTAAGTTGCATGTCATGGTACAAACCCCCTCCCCCGCCATCAATGTTGATTAAAACAAATTCGCGTTCACACGTAGCGTATTCAAATCGTATTAGCCCATCCACGCGTACCCGGTTATTTTTGAATCCTCAACTTTTTCGATGCGGATTGGCCTCCCGTCCACACGTATCCGGTGAATATACGGTCGGCCGCGCGGTAAAGACTGGATCCGATACCGTGACGTCAACGTATTCAAAAATATACGGATTCGACCGTCCACACGAGGCCGTATTCACAGCGTATTCAAAAGGATGCGGATTCATCGACCGTATTCACCGGGTACGTGTGGACGCGAGACTAATCCGCATCGAAAAAATTGCGGATTCAAAGATATCTGGATACGTGTGGACAGGGCCTAATTATCATTGTCGTTGGGTTGGGGGCGAGGGGGGTATAAAGACCTTTTGCGTGCGCCACAAAATAACATTATCAATGATTTTCAAAGCGTTAGTTTTTCAAAGTAAATTGGCGCCGATTGTAGCTTCGAAAAAAGTCTTCATTTACATTTTTACATATTGGTATTACCATATGCGTGACGCGCGATTATGGTACGAAACTAGGAACTCGTATAGCTGTCCACTATTGTATTATACTAGCCATTGATTTTGTTTCGTAACATTACAACAGTAAGGACTGCATAATGAAAAATAAACGGAGATAAAGTCAAAGACTGCAACATAAAGACTACTTGTCTTGTGGTCAGCGGTATTATATTCCAAAACACTATAAAAATCTGCCACTTGATGTTGTTAACAGAACCTTTAACAAATCTAATATATTGTCTTAGGTAATCATTGGTGTAATAGTGGTGAGTTTACTTGCATATAGATTTATCAGGCGAAAATCGGTGAAGTTTGAATAAATGGCGAAAATTAACAAATTTGAGAAATTACTGTTTAGAATCCAACTGGTCAAATTTCACTTTTATATCTTTATCTTTATCCGAAAATGTATGTTTAGGCAAACGCTTTATTAGAATTACCTTGTAATATATCATTTGCAAGCGACTTTCACTAAACTAACGTTTGTATGTCAAAAGGCATTTTGTCTCTAACGAGCAAATTTATGCAAATTAGCAATAATCGAGACGGCCATAACTTCTCCAGTGGTAGAGATCCAGTAAATATTTTTTCATGACTTAACAGAACTATCTTAGTGCTTTTCAGAAACATCCTACACATTCTCAGAACAAGTCAGTATTTTTAGAAATTATCAATTTTCGCTACATGCTTTTCTTACTTTCTAGACTACCTATCACAGTACGCCTCTTTCAACTGTTACCATCAAAGTATTTTTTCATAAACTGATCTCGTTTTACCATTTCTATAAAGACCTTTGAACAGTGTATTGCTGGTGTGAACTTGAGTTTCCTCAGATTAATATTCACTATATGACAGACTTCTAAAAATTACCTAATTTTGATTTTTTCAAAGACCGATTTTCAGGGGTTTGGGTACAGAGGACTTCGAACCCCATATCTCGACAAATTTTGAGAGCAGAGACAAATAATATATAATTTCTTAAGTTATATATCAACCTTGTTTTGTGTGGAAAATGTAAAGGAAATCCGAGCTTTGGCTAAAATTGAGTGGTCGATCCTTAGGCGGACAGCCTCTTAAAGCCCGGGGAGGGATTTGAATGCGGCCCAGGGGATAATGGGGTAGAATAGAAGAACAATAGAAAGTAAATGAACATGAAGCATTATATAATGACACACGTTGCATTATATATTAATATTAATATATAATGCCACGTGTGATGCTATATAATGCTTCATGTTCATAGATAGTAGAAATAAAATATAACAGCCATTAATTTGAATAATCAGAACATTTATTTTAATTGTGTGGCTTATTTATTGAAATGAAAAGTACAATTATTGAATACCGAGCCCGACGATACAACTTTGTCTACGTTAGAAGTATCTGGTAAAACCATGCTACCTAACAATTCATCTGCGACTTCGAAATCTAACGATTCAAGATCTAAATCGTTTAAGCCGCTCTCGGCACTTATATCTGTTTCAGGAGAACTAGCTTTAGTGGTAGTGGTAGCGTTTTGATTTGCGACCGGTGGTCCAAGCAGATTGCTGACCATCGTTTGTTGTTGTAAGCTAGATTTTTCATACTTAAGCAAAGCATTCGATCGATGGCCTGTCCTATCACGTATCAATTTCTCCTCTACCTGATTTTGAAACAAACGCGAAGCGCAAGTTATTCTTAAACAATGTGACGTCTTACGTTCCAAACCAGCTTTTTCACACAAGTTAGGCAAAATTTTGTTTAGCGTATTAATACCTACAGGTGAACTGCAAAAAGTGAAAACCTGAGTATTTGGATTTGGCTTGAAATAAAATGCATCTATATCCTTAGCTAGATGTTTACAGTGCGCGAAAAACCGTGGGCACCCAGAAATATTTCAGAAATCGTTTATCGTTGGTTGAACAATCAGAAACAACTCTCTAACTGAAAGAAGTTCGA
Source organism: Actinostola sp. cb2023 (assembly GCA_033675265.1). Taxonomy (NCBI): domain Eukaryota; kingdom Metazoa; phylum Cnidaria; class Anthozoa; order Actiniaria; family Actinostolidae; genus Actinostola; species Actinostola sp. cb2023. The sequence continues at coordinate 68,513 of JAUJYZ010001270.1, forward strand.
CTTATTTGTAGTCAGATAAACTTCTTGTGGTTAGAGAGTCGTTTCTGATTGTTTGAGGAACAATAAACGATTTCTGAATTATTTCTGGGTGCCCACGGTTTTTCGATTCGCACTGTAACTTTCTCCATATAAGTTGCATAACAATTTACTATACACGGCTGATGATTGACATCTTTGCCAGCGCAGCAAACGTGTTTAACTACTCTGGGCTTATACTTTAAATCTTTCAAACCACCGTGGTAGGTTTTTGAGAAACTTTCATCGTAGGTGACTGACTCAAAATCTATTCTAAAATTGTAGCACCTTAAATTCCTATGCTCTTTCGAGCGCAACCCAAATAATTTACCGTTGTAAAAGTAAAGAGTTGAAAGCAAAGACCTAGCTGATTGGAAACCCATGAGACCCATCTTCCACAAAGTAGCCTCGTCTTCTTCTGTTATTTCTTGTCGTTCCTCCATTTTCGACTGCATACCAACGCCTTGTTGGGTCGCCTGCCGCATTTCTGCATCCAAAGCACGTCTCAATATGTTCAACCTTTAAAGGAACAATTCAGTATTAATAAAAACTATTATTTTAAATGATTCTAACTCGAATTTACAAAGAGTCTAATCCAATTAACGCCAGAATCAAAGCTATACTCGTAAGAAATAAAGTTATTTACATCTTACCTTCTATCGTTTTGACTTAACAGTGAAATGGCATTTCCACTTTCAGCAAGATGGCGCTGAAGGCTCGCAACAATCATGTACAGACTTCTTCCTGGATACCTCTCTCCATTTACCTTCACCACTTCTTCGACAAACTTTGTCAGCCAAAAGTTCAGGATTCTTCATTCATATTGGCGATATTCGTATCTAATGACTGTACTTTGGCAATGTCAATTTCAAACGAACGCTGCTCTTTCGAAGGATCTTTGTTGGCTCTACCTATTTGCCATTCGGAAAAGACTTTAAAAGACCACTTCGTAGATGAACGCGTGGACTTTGGAATACTCTCTTGCAATGTATTTTTTTCTTCTTCACTAGACTTCGGTGGCCTAAATTCCCGCTTCGGAGGCATGTTTTTACTTATCCAAAAGCGAAGAACCAAAAGACTTCACATGCGAATTGATACTGACAAAGTTCTGCATATTTAAATTTCAAATTTTATTCGTCTTTTATTGTTGTTCAATTCAATTCCCAAATGCAAACAACCTTTGATTCCTTTTTCTTTTGTTTTCTCGAATCACTTCATATAGTTTCATCGATATTGGACAAAATGGTTATGAATTATTAATGAGTTTTTTAAGTCATTCAATAAACTCGCAGCACGTGTTTTATCAGGTATAAAATCCCTCGGGCTTCGCCCTCGGGATTTTATACCTGATAAAACACTGCTGCTCGTTTATTAAATACTACATAATATACATTCAATATTTATAAGAATTGACTAAATGTATTTACTTTCCCTCGAATCTTCTTCGCGACTGAGCTTGCAACGTATAGACAACTTGTTTACACCATGTCAGCTGGCCGCCATGTTGTCCAAAATAGAGTATTTAGTACACCAAAAAAAACATGAATTTGTTATCATTACGAATTCATTTTGTTGTGTTCAGTAGATAACATTCTCGTAAAACGTCCGCAAGAACTGTAAACATTAGAACCAAACAACTTGTCTCATGTACTTCTTGTATTCATCTGACTGTGGCGACACATGCGCATACAAAATTCCCTCTTGTTTCCAGTTACCGTAAATGCTCGATTTAGCTCCCCGGCGCTTATTAAATTTTTAGACCTCTAGGGGGAGGCGCTTATTCGCCCTGCTTATTGGAAGCAGGGCGCTTATTTCTTTTCTCAGATGATGAACTCAATGTTTTCTTATATACGGCACTGTAACATACATATACAGTGAATAAAAATAGCAAACATGTACCGTGCGGTACTTGGTAAACTGTATACTGCTGTAAATATACGGTATTGACATACGGTATACCGTGTTTCTGTTTATCGGTTAAGTTTTTTTTTTCTGAATTTCTTTTAGTGGGAGGGGGCGCTTATTGGAAGGGGGCGCTTATTGGAAGCAGGGCGCTTAATCGAGCATTTACGGTACTGGAAAACAATTCCAGTTACTCTCGCCATTCCCTACTTTCAAGGTACATCATGTGGTATTATTCGGCGCAATTGATTGGCTGGTTACTTCATGAATAATTAATGAAATGAGAAATAACGTATTCGACACGTTCTTTGCTCTTTGGCGGACATACTTTCACTCAGAACTGAAATGCATTAAAACCTCGACATGTTCATAGGGACTATGATGAAGATCAGTGCCAAGTTGGAATTTAACACTGTAAATGCCAGCTAGAACGTAAACACACGACACCAACATCTCTTGTGTGACTGATGCAGCTAGAGTAAACACTTCCCCATCCATTGTGAGTACAGCTATGAAGTGAGGTCTCTGAACCTGAACACTGCATGTTGTACAGCCAGACTTTACCCGACCCTCGTCCATACCACCAATATCCTACAGCTTTGGTAAAACCAAGTTGTCGACATGCAACCTTGGCTTCGTTCATATCCCACCAATCATGACACACTGTTCCCCATTGTCCATTGTGGTAGACTCTTACAATACCAGCAACACCTGAACCTGTTGAACCAGGTTCAAGTTGTATATTATCTGCTGGTGGACCTTGGAAAAGAAGCAAAGTAATAATTGATCAAAGGTTACGTGTGATGTTAAACAAAATAGTTAATGTCAAGGAATATTGGCCAGGAACTGTAGGATACACGAAATGATTTCACAAAAAAAGAATACCAAGTGACTAAGATAAAGTTGAATTTAATCCATTTCTTTGTCATGTTTTAAAGAGATAAAATCAACTAATAAATATATATTTTATCAACCAGAACACGCGATGATATTCAAACCAGTGGTATGAATTCCGATGCCTCGGCGTAAATAAGCGTCGGCATATGATGAAAGTGCGTTATCACGAATCTCTCCAAGATCTACACAAATCATTGTGTTAGGGCAACTGCCATCATTATGTGGTCAAATGCAGGGTCATCGAACCGCCACATTATGGCCATTTCGGGTCACCGAAACGAGGAGTCACTTGCACTGCTACATCTCCCGACCATCTTCTCTAACCAGATTCAACAATGCAGAAATGTGCTCGCCTAGGCACTCAGTCCCTGCAGTCAAACAACTGAAGTCAGCAGTCAAATTCAAAGCACTACTTCTCGATCAGCCATGTATCCCAATCAGTTTAGGCGAGTTATTTAATTGCAAGCATGTTTTCAGGTTTCTCCATTGGTTCTGTCCACGTTTCGTTCAGCACTGAGTACCACGATCACAAATTAATAGTCGACGTTTTTGCTTTCAAAAATAACTATCATGTTTGATTTGTTTGTACCAAAGGACTCTAGCAATATTCTAGATCTCACGTTCAAAACTGTGCGCGCCGGTGTCAAATTAGTGTTTAAGAAAATAATTAAAGGTAGTGCTACAAATGGTTTCTTTAAGGTTAAACTTCCATCCTGAATTCTTAGATCTAAAAGTTCAAAATGTAAAGTAGAATCATAATGAAATGTTTTGATCAGTAATAGTAAGTTTGAGGGATCTCAACGAAAATCCTAACTAATTAGCATATATGTCTGACACTGAAAGTTCCCCGGAATCAGTGTGATTGATCTATGAGTTTTCTTCACGGCGCATCGAATTGTTTATTTTTTGTTCTGACTAGAAACGATGAAAATAGACTGATTATAAAAAGAGAATGTGACTTCTAACTTGACAAAACAACAGCTTGATATTTGGCGGGAAAGAGACGGCTTTTGTTCGCAAACATTCGTCTATATTTCAATTGACTTTTCTCCGGATAAGACCAGTAAGGAGGTCATATTCCGAAGCCAGCGAAGGCAGCAATAAAACTGTACACTGAAGATAGGTTTATTCAACAGTAGATAATATACAACTTGAACCTGGTACAACATGTTCAGGTGTTGCTGGTATTGTACGAGTCTACCACAATGGCCAATGGGAACAGTGTGTGATGATTACTTCGGTATGAACGACGCCAAGGTTGCATGTCGACAACTTGGTTTTACCAATGCTGTAGGACCGATGCACTATGGACGAGGGTCTGGAAAAGTCTGGTTGGACGACATGGCATGTACTGGATCAGAGTCGTCACTGCAAAGCTGTTCCCACCGTGGATGGGGAGTTCACGACTGCGGCATTCACACAGAAGATGTTGGTGTTGTGTGATGTGGTGCTGCGTACGTCTTTATTTTACTTATATGTGATTGCATACTGTGCGTATGTGGAATGCAGGAGGGAGGGGGTGTCTCTATTGTTCTCGAATTAGCATTTTTGACCGACTGATAGTTACCAGTGTGACGTCACGGCTCGTTCGAACGAATTTCAATATGGCAGCCAATCTGGTATTCTTTATGCCGACTATACAACGATCAATATTCTGTTCAGATCTATACGTACAGTCTATATGTATATTTTTTTAGTATCTAGAGGTATTAATGTGTAAGAATATCTCTACCGAGATGAAAGTAATGCAAGGATTAGTGTTTTTTTTCGGAGTTTTAGTCTTGATGGTTATCAAAATGGAGACCGAAATTGTTCGACCGGGTAAAGGTCTCGGCTTTCTAGAGAAGCTAAATTAAGTAATAGTGACTTCAAAAAAGGAGGTTCTGCTTAGAAGGTAATAACCACGGACTGTGTGGAATATGGTGGGTGTACATGCTCTGAATCTTTGTATCTTTGCCTCCAAAGTTGTTGTGTACAAAATAAGGACACGATGATTGGAGACCGTCATATATATATCCTTGGATTTCGTGGTGAAACTGTGTTCTCTTCATTTGCTAATTACTTTTATATTAGTTATTTATGTATATCACTCATGAAGTCGAATGTGCCTTGGTTTCAATACCAATTTAGTGAATTTGGTTAGTTTTATGACTGAGTTTCTGACAGTAAATATAAAGATATTTTAGCTTATGTTTAAGATATTAATTTATTAACACAATGATAATATAAAGAGAGATTTGGATTATGTCAAAACGAGAATAAGAATAAATATTGTAATCAGTGTACTCGATAAAGGTGTGTGTTTTTTAGGAGCTGCGGAGGGTGCTTAGGTCTTGATCTGGGTTTAGATAGGGGGTGTATCACTGGGGTCTGTAAACCCTGACCCTATCATAAGACAGTGACATATCTTGTAAATTCATACCCTGTTGAAGACAGATTCTATATACCCTATCCAATACATGGCCCATACCCATATAGCAAATATATGGGAGTACACCTCCCCAGTGTTTTATTCAGGGTTTGCCCCCCCCCCTCAATTTCAGAATCACTAATAAATATTACGCTTTGTTTATAGAATGTATCTACCAGTATTTTCAGTTGTTTATTCTGAAAATGAGAACTGTCTTACAACAAGACTAAGCTCAATATTTCAGAATCAGTCAAGCTTGATTTTAGAATTGATACAATTAATATACAATGATCTCATTCTCACTGTTGTTCAATGCAGAAAATGGTAACTGCATGCATGTTCTTAGTAATTAAATAATACAACATATGCTATAAGAGCAAGACTATTAACCAGTTGAACTGAAAACCTTGAAATTTCTGGGGATTTTTGATAACTATATTTAATGCTCCCAACCCATGACAGTAACTGAGGCAACAACAATTTGTGGGATAATGGGGTAGGGCATGAAGTACTCCAGTATATATAGGTCATGTACACAATGTACGACACTAGTCTGACTAGGCTAGCTAAGTTGGCTGGCAACGAGAGGTCACAATCCTCTCCAAGGGGTCACAATCCCCAAGGCCACAATCCTCTCCAGAGGGTCACAATCCCCCATGTGAGAGGTCCTTAATCCTCTCAGAGGGTCACAATCCCCCATGGGAGAGGTCCTTAATCCTCTCAGAGGGTCACAATCCCCCATGTGAGAGGTCCTTAATCCTCTCAGAGGGTCACAATCCCCCATGTGAGAGGTCCTTAATCCTCTTAGAGGGTCACAATCCCCAATGTAAGAGGTCCTTAAGAGGTCATTAATCCTCTGATGTGAGAGGTCCTTATCCTACATGCATCTAGGGTTGCGCCCCATAGTTACCATGGTAACAATGCTCAATCAGGGGGCACAACCCTAGTTCTGTGAGTCTATGGGGCAAAGGGTGACCATTATGGGAGCACTTCATCCCTACCCATCCTTTTATTTTACATCGTTGATTCGAATAGTCCAGATTTACAGGATTTACGGGATTCAAAACCTCTAATATCAATAGTAATAAATTGTCCTTAATATGCAGGGTCCTGCATAAGTCCATAAACACCAGTATTAGCTGATTAACTGTAGCATACACGTATAGCTGTGAACATTCCCTTCCCATATGGTACTGGGAAGTAACTACTAATGCTCCATAGGAAAATACTTGGAGATCAAATAGTTATTGTAGAAGTACATGTAAGTTATATAATTGTAAATGTATTAAAATATAAACGTAATTAATTGCTGTATACTATCCAAGTAGGTATGGGCAGTTAAGCCGCACATTTTGTAGAACAAAAATATATATGATATTTAGAACTGTTTACCCCGAGTAGTGCCCTGCGATATGCTATCGAGACAAAGGAGACAAGAGTGGGGAGGGAGGGATGGAATTTTGATGCACAATGCTTCTACATGAATAAGTGTATGGTTGTAGCTATCCCAGCGAAGGCACAAAACATGTGTGGAACATAGTAAACAAAGGTCAAAGGGAATTGATTGACAAGTCCTGAAGGGCACGTGCAACCTTCAATGTGATTTGCTAACTACGCACTCAGCACGCCACCATGAGATGACCTTTGGGTGTGGGACAATGGCCCTTTGAATCCAATAGCAGAACCCCTTGCAGATTGTATACTTTATGGTTGTCCCATTAACTTAAATTTATATATTTGCTATTTATAAATTGGCTTTAATGCTCCCAACCCATGACAGTAACTGAGGCAACAACATTTTTGTGGGATAATGGGGTAGGGCATGAAGTACTCCAGTATATATAGGTCATGTACACAATGTACGACACTAGTCTGACTAGGCTAGCTAAGTTGGCTGGCAACGAAAGGTCACAATCCTCTCCAAGGGGTCACAATCCCCAAGGCCACAATCCTCTCCAGAGGGTCACAATCCCCCATGTGAGAGGTCCTTAATCCTCTCAGAGGGTCACAATCCCCCATGGGAGAGGTCCTTAATCCTCTCAGAGGGTCACAATCCCCCATGTGAGAGGTCCTTAATCCTCTCAGAGGGTCACAATCCCCCATGTGAGAGGTCCTTAATCCTCTTAGAGGGTCACAATCCCCAATGTAAGAGGTCCTTAAGAGGTCGTTAATCCTCTCAGATGTGAGAGGTCCTTATCCTACATGCATCTAGGGTTGCGCCCCATAGTTACCATGGTAACAATGCTCAATCAGGGGGCACAACCCTAGTTCTGTGAGTCTATGGGGCAAAGGGTGACCATTATGGGAGCACTTCATCCCACAAATACACAAGGTGTATTCCCCATTGACGAACCACAAACCCAAAGTACATGTATAATGGAGTGCAAAGCTTAATTATGCAGAATGGATGTTTCTATAAACTCAACTAGATGCGCAGCTAGCTCAATTCAAACTCGGGCCCCTAGAACGATCGGGAATAGGTCTAGGAAAACCATAGGTAGTAGCTTGACCATGCTTGAATAAGAAAACTGTTTACACGACATTCAGTCCATGTCGATGTTATGTGTGTCACTGCACAAAATCTGTGCGGAAATCTTGTTGACGAATCACCCATTGATGTTCCATATCGGCAGTAAGATCATCTGGCCATCGGCGCCCTCTTAAGCCTTTTGTAGTGGCTGTAGGTTCTGCAAGCAGTAAGATCATCTGGCCATCGGCGCCCTCTTAAGCCTTTTGTAGTGGCTGTAGGTTCTGCAAGCAAAATTAAACTCGGAGCCAGTAGAGAACGCAAACCCAATGCATTATAGAGAAACGAAATAACCATGTAATACATGAAGCAATAACAATTAAGTGCTGGTAATCGCCATACCAATTAATAACCCAATTGGGGGGCTGTGCTGTGTATGGCCCTGGATGAACTACGTTGTCAAATTAATTCCACATCACTCAGATAGATAGCGGTGACGTCAATTTTTGCATACACTGCATTTCACGTTTGCGAAGGACTGGGTACTGATCATTTTAAAGTCGAAAACAAATTGATTATATACAGTAATAACTTGCGAATGGTAATTACTTGGCGGCAGATAATAACAAATTTGACGGAAAAATCATGCTAATGTGTGCACATGCAAAGACTACTATTAGATACTGAGATAGATAAATGTTATTTCCACACGGTTCGTTTGCTTAAACCGGTGGCAGTGCCTAGTTTCGTTGGAACCGTTTCTCACATTATCTGGTGCCATGGCATGGAGGGAAGCTCGAGACAACGGGGTTCCACTGTATTACATTGATACCGGAAGTTCAAGACGCTAGAAAGTTGATTGAGACGTTCAGGTATAACGGTCTGACGCAGAGGAGGTTGGTCACTACCCCGCGGAGCATCATGGGTAATATTCAAAATTATTCAGTTGATGTCAAACCGTCGTGAAGACAGGAGCTCATGGAGGTATTCCAAGCTCAATTATAGTGACTATGAACGCTCTCGAAGAACAAGAAGTTAACTTAGATGTATTTTGGTTTTAACTCAGACTGAAACAAGACTTGTTTAGATGTCGGAACACCGCTTTTCAGGCTTTTGCTTTTGAGGCTTCGGAGCGTTGCGTGACTGCATGACTTCTAATGACGGCTGCGAAGGAGACACTTCGAGATTACACATGGGATCGCTTCGAGGATTTTTAAATATCCAAGATGATAGTTGGACACATCAATGTGCTTCATGATTACTCCTACATACCTACCGGACACATAGTGTACTACATCGTTTTTTCTAGGATACTGAAACGAAATATATCACTGAAGTTTGTCGAGACGATCCGAACGTGGCGCAATTTTGTTACCGACTCGTAACATCAGTTCCCAATTTTGAAATCTCTGTATCTCCGAAACCGTTGAGGGGTCGAGGGGGGCCGACCATTCAAAGTCATATATTAGTTATTGAACTTTCTAGATATGTAAAAATTGTTGGATTCTTTTCTAATGAAATGTGAATTTACATGGTTTGAAAATACATACTTTGGAGAGTTCGTCTCAGCGAAAAGTTTCCCGCATGACTGAAAATGATGGCAACATTTTACTGAAAATGTTACTTACTTTTCTATTATTTTACGATATTTTGATTCTTTGATACATAAACATTGGTTTTGAAGAGATACACTATAGACTTTTTACTGGATACGATTGAAAAATTGCTTATTTACTGTCTTTGTAAGAATTTTCAAGCGAATAATTGTCACACCAGAGCGACCTTAAATGGGTAATTTTGATTGGTCGAGCGAATCACGTGATAAGTGTCCCAACCTCCTCTGGGTCCGACGAGGACGGACAATTGAAGAGTGAAATCCGAGCACGATATCCCGATACAATACCACGGGGTAGGCACGTTGAAATTGCACACAATATAGTAGGATAATCGCAGAAATATTTGCTCCCGTATGAACTAGATTATATATTATAGAACTTTGTGGAAGAATACTTAACTTTGATGCGAAGAAACTGCTCCGTGTTGAGGGATTCGGCATCGTCCGATGTGGTTCGGTGTCCTGCTGTCCTGGTTTGGATGTGATGGTGATATAATTATTTCAGAACACTCCCCCGGCATAGAAGATCGATCCCCGTATCTTGAAAGAGCCAGTTAGTCTTAGTTTTAACGAAATAGCTCGGCAAGGCATCAATCCAGTTTTGTCGGCATAAATATCGGAGCTCTGATGCGGTAAATCGTCGAATTTCTTTCATTTGGGCCTCGTTGAAAGTGTTATTGTCGAGCTGGAGGCGTTCCTGCGTTCCACATCCAGCGTTGTCTACATGTAGTTGTTTTCCTCAGTATTTGTGTCCCCCGATAGCACAGGCCTCAAGCTTCTTTCAAGTCTCCCCTCCAAAGTGCCTCGCTGGCCAGTCGATAGGAGACCGTTTTGACAGCAGAGTTCGCGGAGATCAGACGCCGGCATAACTCTTGAAACAAATGGGTCCAGGTCGATGTTACTGTTATTGCGGTCCCGAACGGCCCTATGGCAGCGAGTAGGCGGCATATTACCTCTACTTATAACAGAATTGTAGGTCGGCGAACAATTGTCGCAGTACAATTTTGATGCACAATGCTTCTACATGAATAAGTGTATGGTTGTAGCTATGACCCAGCGAAGGCACAAAACATGTGTGGACAATGGCCCTTTGAATAGTAAACAAATTGTATACAAAGGTTGTCCCATTAACTTAAATTTATATATTTGCTATTTATAAATTGGCTGCTTTGAAATCTGATGGCACTTAACCCGTGAAACAGATATTAGCCAAGTAGATATTACTAGACACTTATAATTCCATTGTTTTCTTTTGATTTGACTATTAATCACTAATTATTAGATTTTGTTTCACGGGTTAGAGTGATTCCAATAAACCTGGCCACCACTAATTAGCTGTCAGTGTTTATTAGATGCAAAATAAGAAACAAAAGAAAGCAAAAGAGTGATCGAGTGTCTAATAGTGTGTATTGGTGTTGTTAGTAATTGCCCAGGTGTATTGGAATCACACTCTAAGTGCCACAACTCTAATATTAAATAATAATATCAATTAGTAATAAGCTAATAAATATACTAATTAATAAATCATAGAAATTAGCTTAATAAGCTACTTGGCTGGGCAGTTTGTTCCACTCCTGTTACAAGGTTCTTGGAAAGAATGAGTATTAAAAAAAAGCATGTATATATGTTATGATTGTGTCTTCGGATTTTGGGCTTCCTGTGGTGTACATGTGCTCAAAGATTAAGAAACGCAAGAAATTCGGTTACAAATCAACCTAAGCGCAGCAGGTTATAGTTTTCTCTAGCTTTCTATAGATATTTCGTATTTCTAAAGTAATATTTATCTCAAATTTTAAGCTTTGAAAAATGTCGATTTTGCGAACGAGATAAATTACAGTGCATCGTCCTTATTTTGTACACAACAACTTTGAAGGCAAAGATACAAAGATCCAGAGCATGTACACCCACCATATTCAACACAGTCGATGATTATTACCTTCTAAGCAGAACCTCCTTTTTTGAAGTAACCATTACTTAATTTAGCTTCTCTAGAAAGCCGAGACCTTCACCCGGTCGAAAGATTTCGCTCTCCATTTTGGTGACCATCAAGACTAAAACTCCGAAAAAAACACGTAATTCCTGCATTACTTTTATCTCGGTAGAGATATTCTTACACATTAATACCTCTAAATACTAAAAATATATACATGTAGACTGCACATGTAGATCTGAACAGAATGTTGAGCGTTTTGTAGTCGGTATCAAGAAGACCAGATTGGCCGCCATACTGCAGCTAGCTGTGACGTCACTCTGGTTACTATGAGTCGGCCACTTTTGAACAATAGAGTCACCTCCTCCCTCCTGGTGGAATGTGACGTGTTTATTAATAAACAGGGAAATATCTCTCTGTCTTGTTGACTGTCATTCTCCATTCAATATTTTTTAATGTTTATATAATTATTTCATTGCCGCCTTAGGTCAACAGCAGATAATATACAACTTGAACCTGGTACAACAGGTTCAGGTATTGCTGGTATTGTACGAGTCTACCACATTGGCCAATGGGGAACAGTGTGTCATGATGCCTTCGATATGAACGACGCCAAGGTTGCATGTCGACAACTTGGTTTTGCCAAAGCTGTAGGATATTGGTACTGGGGACGAGGGTCGGGAAAAGTCTGGCTGAACGGCATGCAGTGTTCAGGATCAGAGACTTCACTTCAGACCTGTAATCACTATGGATGGGGAAATCATGGATCTGGCTGCGACAGTCACAAATATGATGTTGGTGTGGTATTTTGTCACTGGTATTGAACCATGTTTACAATTCTCTACAAGTGTGTAGAATGAAACTTTAACGACGTGTAAAATATAATAAATTTACTGAGATTTCGGACGTCAGTCCTTCGTCGGAGGTTAGTTTAGCCACAGGGAGTTCTAACTTGATATTTGTGGCCATTAAGAAGCTCGGACGGTCTGATATTTGTGGTCATTTTAGAAGCTCGTACGGCGATCGATCAATAATCAAACTCGCCCTCATGCTTGATATTTGTAGCCATTTTATGGAAGCTCTCAAAGTCTGTATACAAATTACTCGTACGATCGATCAGTCAGCTGTGTAACCACGTCCTGTGGAATCAAACTCGCTTCAGGATTCCCGCGGTCCGGAGCGTCATCGGCCCAGACGCCAGCGGGTGAATTGTTGTCATGAATTATCCAACCTACAAACCGACATTAGATATAGGGATATGTTTTAGTAATTAAACTAATTCAGTAAAAAAAAAAAGACAAAGGGATATTTGACATACAAAACTTGAAAACTGAATTTTTTTACAAATGTTAAAAATTACGCGATACTTCGTTTATGCCTCAGATTCTCTCGAAAAGCCGAGCTGAGAGATTTGCCGTTTTCTGAGCTGGAGTCGCTTGTGACAGTAGTGTATTCCCTTTCCTTGAACCATGCGGAAGCTACTCGCTTTACCGAATCATCAGGCTTACTTTGAGGTGGACTACTGTTCTTTAATTGTATAATCGCTCTCTTCGCTCAAATTTGAACTCGAAAGGTTTGAATGAAAATATCGCTTTTCTGTCTTGTCTGCCTGTCTTGTGCGCGACTAATTTAGAGAGTTGTGATTGGCTAAATTATCCCTGCTCTGATTGGTCGAGGTGTCTTTTCGTAAGAATAGATTTATCATCTAATACGCTGTGACACATACCTATATTAGATGGACGCTCCTACTAATGGGCTCCTGTTATTACTTAGTTTATAATATAGCAATGATATAACGCGCGCTCAGTAGATATGAAATGACAGTTCTGGGCCCGGTATGTACCGGTACCACCGGTACAATTTCCCTAGGAGGTGACGTCATGCCGGTACGGAGCCCGGTGCCATTAGAGCCTATTGTTCTGAAGTATACCTTTTGTTGACAATATATTTTTAGTCACCAACTCGAGGATAATAATAATTATTTATTTATTTATAATAATAATTATTTTTCTTGTTCTGAGGAAAAGAGCAGGCCACCTATTGTTTTTGGTTGACTCCATCTTTTGTGTCGTAACTTCCGGTACGGACAGCCTATTGTTTTCTAACATATCTTTTGTTTACACACGTGTCTATTTTATAACGACCGTTTGGTCTTTCGCTGACGTTTTTTTTGTTTTTCCCGATTATGTGTTTTTTTTTTTCTGCGTTCCAATGTTATTATTCTAATTACTAAAATAAGTTTTAACTTTAAAAAAGGGATAAAATATCAAACATGACTATAATAATCGGTTTCGTTCCGGCCGGCTGGAGTTCGTGACACAAACAAGTGACGTCATCGAGGGTCTTATTACGTTCTGTTGATCCTTTATTGTTTAGTGGTTTGTTAACCGCTTTGAATATGAATACTAATTTGGTACAATTTAGAAAACTTCCGAAGAAGTGGCCCACCAACCACCCTATTTGTCAGTTGGGTAAGTGAAAGTTTTACTCCGGTAGTGTTTTCAACATGTAACTATTGTATATAGATATCAGTCAAGCACCTCTCATTGTATCGATTAGAATTTGAATAGCGCTGATGCAAGACAACGTAAACACTGGGTTTTTCGACAATTTTATTTAATGTTTTACATGGTTTTACATTATTCTTAATACTTCTGCCAGTTAAACAAATAAACGTTGGGTTTTATAACTCGTGCGGCCTTCGGCCTGGGCACGAGTAAAAAGTATAGATTGCAATTTATTATACACCTGTTTTCAAAAACGTTGACCAAACAGAAATAGCAAAATAGCAAAATAGCGAAATAGGAATTTTAATTAACGGTACCTTATTAACATAGGAAACAATGGGAAAGCATTTAAACTGAATAACGTAGAATTACGAAAGTAACGGCTACCCGAAAGTAACGTTAATTTTGAGACCTTTCTATGGTAATTTAAATTTCTAGTAATATTTTTGATTATCGACTGATTAAGCCAGATCGATAGGTTTAGCAAGGTATTCGGACCAGCGTTGGTGGGGGTAGTAAAGGTGTGTGTGGGTGTTTTATGGGGGGGGGGGGGGGGGGGGGGGGGGGGGAGGGGGAAGTTGATGTTTCCAGGGGGGGGGGGGGGGGGGGTTTGGTGGAAGATGGCATTGAGATATGGGTACTGGGAGTGAGAGTGAATTTGTGGGGGGATGGAACGTAGAAGGGAAGAGAAGAAAGGAGGGAAGAACTGGAGGTATGTAGCTATCACACAAGTGATGTTAGAGGATGTAAGTAATGGAAAAAGAAATTATTAATAGAATTATAAATTATAAACTTAAAATTTATAAATAAATATGAATGAATGAAAAATAAATTAGTATAAAATAGATCAAGGAAAAAAATAAAAAAAAATAAAAAAAAAATTAATTAAATAAATAAATTAATAAATAAATAGATAAATATGAATGAATGAATGAATGAGTGAATGAATGAATGAATGAATGAATGAATGAATGGAGAATGACTGACTGAATGAATGAATGAATGAATAAATAAATATATATATATATATATATATAAATAAGTAATCTATGAAGTAAATAAAATAAAATAGATAAATTGATAATGGAATAAAAGATGGAATGAAAACTGATAAATAAAATAAACGAACATATAGATAAATAGATGGGTAAATAAAATAAAATAAAATAAAGTGTTAGGGTGGAAGGAAGGTTAGAAAGATAGATGTTAAGGAAGTAGAGAGGGGGTTAATGTTGGCTTTATGTGGGGGAGTGGGGAAGGGTTTTGTTTAGTTTGTTTGTGGGGGTGGAAAGTTTGTGAGGGAGAGAGAAAGAGAGAGGGGGGTGTATGCATAGGGGACGCTGGGATCAATAAGATGCGGCCTTTCCCTTGTAGAGAGTTCATTTTTGATTATCGACTGATTAAGCCAGATCGATAGGTTTAGCAAGGTATTCGGACCAGCGTTGGGTGGGGGTAGTAAAGGTGTGTGTGGGTGGGGGGGGGGGGGGGGGGGGGGGGGGGGGGGGAGGGGGAAGTTGATGTTTCCAGTGGGGGGGGGGGGGGGGTTTGGTGGAAGATGGCATTGAGATATGGGTACTGGGAGTGAGAGTGAATTTGGGGGGGGATGGAACGTAGAAGGAAGAGAAGAAAGGAGGGAAGAACTGGAGGTATGTAGCTATGTAGGGTGACAAGTAGAGAAATGGATGATAAAGATGGAGAGAGGATATATATAGAGGTGGAATGTATGTAGATTAATAGTGACAAGTGGAGAAATGGATGATAGTAAGGAAAAGAGGAAAGATGGAAGTGGAGTGTATGTGGATGAATAGGTTGAGAGGCAGATAGTAGAAAGGTGGAGAAGATATAGGGAAGTGGAATGTATGTGGATTAATAGTGACAAGTGGGGAAATGGACGATGGAATAAAGTAAAGAAAAAAGAAGGTGGGAAGTATGTAGATAAATAGTGGAAGTGGAGGAATGGATGATTGAAT
Organism: Actinostola sp. cb2023; assembly: GCA_033675265.1. Classification (NCBI taxonomy): domain Eukaryota; kingdom Metazoa; phylum Cnidaria; class Anthozoa; order Actiniaria; family Actinostolidae; genus Actinostola; species Actinostola sp. cb2023. Next base: position 84,226 of record JAUJYZ010001270.1, read on the forward strand.
GGATGATTAAAGCTGGATGATGGAGAAGGGGAAATGAGAGGAATGTAAGTTATGTTGAATCCATAGGGATCCAAGGGGTGGTGGAAATCCAAGGGAGGGGGGGGGGGGGGGGGGGGGGGGGGAATTATCTCAAGGGAAAAAGGGTGGAATGGGGGGTGGTGGGGGATTATGGGGGATCCAAGCTAATGTGATTGTCAGTTTAAAACTGTGAGTTTATAAAGCAAGAAGTGGGGGCAAGGGTCAAACGGAAATGTGGTACGATAGGGATCAACAAACGTAAATGTTAAAAGCCTACATAGTGATGGGAGGACGTGCCGACGACCTTAAGATAGTGACACATAATATATGGACGTATGTCGGTAGGGATTATAGAAAAGGTGTAGGGAATTATATAAGAAAAGAGGTAAAGAAACGTGTGAACTGATGGGCATAATAGGAGAAAAGGATGGGGCTATTATAGGAATTGAAAATACTATAGGAGTGAATGTGATAAGAAAAGGTTCGGGTCGGTAATGTACCCGTTATGCTATATACATTGTAACAGTGTACTAGAAGTAAATAAAATTGATATGAATTGAACATGGAAGAATAAGACTAGCATAAATGCTGTGAGCGCGTTTGTAAACTAAGGCATTCAGATACATGGATTGGAATGTGTATAGTGATGATAGCGCTTGGTATGTAAAGAGATAAGGCGTTAGACGCGCTAAAAGTAGCGTGCGAAGTGAAATATAGTCAAAAATGTGTTGGTGAATAATGGAGAAGCCAAGATAGAAATGGGGTAAAATATGAAATAAGTGATGCTTGAAAGGCAGCGTTGGGGGGTGGAAGGGAAGCTGCAGGGTTTTTAAAGGTGGTATATACAATGAGGGAGATGTGAGCTCACAATCCAAGGGGAGTTAGAGAGTGGGAGCCTCTGTCCAGTGCCCACTGGGACTCTAATCTTCAGGGGTTTAGAAGTCCCAGCGTGATTCAAAGATCAAGACGTTTCATACTTGACAGGCCTGCAAGCTACACCCTACGCCATGGCAAAAGACAGAGGGGGAGGGGGAATTTGACTGGTTAGGGCGCTGATGTGCTAGCGTGGCGTGCGGGAAAGCAGGCGAGACCATGGACCCGGGGAGGAAATGTAGTGGATGCGCAAAGCGTGGTTGCGATGATGTTGTGGATATTAATATGGTACCTTTAGAGCGGGAATTTTTTGAGTACATCGGAGCCGTGACTTGTGTTCTTGGGTGAGATACTATTAGAAAGGGCGGAGTGTGCGTGGCGGTTCTTTATATAGGGGGGACTGGGGAGGGTTGTTGGGTTTCCTGTGTGTGACGTTTGGGGTTCGCGGGGGCGTATGGGGGGCGGGGCATTTGAACGTAGGTGGCAATGGCGGCCTATACACGGGAGCAGAATATTGTTGACGTTTATGAGTTAATAACCTGGCCAGGAGGGGTTGAACGGGGAAACCCAGTGGTGTTACCGGCTGTAAGATGGGTTGGTGTCATTGCAAGGACGGTAAGGTGGGACGTGGAGCCGGAATATGGATGGAGCGATCGCTCGAATAATGCGGATAAAGGTTATCGAAGGCTGTAGTGTAGGACGCAAAGGTAAATGGTTAAGAGAACTTTAACATATTGTGTGTTCAAAATGTTTGTAAGTTTAAGACCTGCCTCGAAGAGGGTGGTCTGCCATTGAGAGGTCAGGTCGGGGGTTAGTGTCTGTGGTGGAGTGCATTTGGGGATGAGGTGGAGGGGAGGAGTGTTTTGGTCCAGGAAGCTTTTGAGGTAGATGTGTTGGGTTCGGTGCATGTTGTAGGCAGTGGTGAGGTGGGTGGAATGGGCTTGCAATGGGATGTGTGTGTGGAAGGAGATGTGATGGGGGGGGGGGGGGGGGGGGGGGGGGGGGGGGGTGTGTGTAGAGGGGCGGTGGTGTTTTTGTGGGAGCTGTGGTGTCGTGACAGCTTCTTTGGTTTGGAGAGTGGAGTGTTGGATGTTGGGTTTGGTGGTGTAGGTGTTGTGGGTGGGTGGTAGATAGTGTGTTGGATTGGCGGGGGTGGTGGTTCTATTCTGGTGTGGGGTGTAGGGTGTGTGTGTAGAGGGGGGGTGGTGGTTAGTGTGGGTGGTGATAGTAGGGGTTGTAGATAGAGGGGTGGAGTGGGATGAGATGGTGGCGGTCGGGGGGTGTTGTAGGTGAGGGAGTGGGTGTCCCTTCTGGGGGGTGGAGGCGATTTGGCAAAGGAGATCAGCAGCTTCTGAAATGTTAAGAAGTGGCTCAGGGGATTGGTAGGGAGTGGGGTCTGGTGAAGTGGTATTGTTTCGGGGAGTGGGGTCATATGAGAAGAGTAGGGGGGAGGTGGATATGGTTAAGGGGTGGTGTGTGGGGTGGTGAGGGAAGAGTGTAGTAGGGAGGGGAAGGTCGTGGTGGGTAAGGAGGTGGTAGTTTGTGGTGGGGGACGGTGTGTTGGGGGGGTGGTAAGGGTGCTGGTGAGAATGCCATATTTGAGAAGGTCAGCATCTTCGATGTAATTGTGATCCTTGGGGGGTGTTGAGAAGGAGGAGGAGATATGGGAGGTGTAGCCGGTGTGGGTAGTGGTGGTGGTGGTGGTAGGATACCTGATCTGTTGGTGGTGGGTGTCAGGGTTTTTGAGGGAGGGGGGAGGTGGTGGGCGTCGGTGTAAAGGACGGGGAGTGGCTGTTTTGGTGAGGAAGTTAGAAGTCAACAAACGTGGTTTGTAAGTGTAGCTGGATAGAATTGCTGTAGAGAATGAAAGAGACATAGGTGGTTTGACACAAGTGATGTTAGAGGATGTAAGTAATGGAAAAAGAAATTAATAGAATTAGAAATTATAAACTTAAAATTTATAAATAAATATGAATGAATGAAAAATAAATCATCCATTCAATAATCCATTCCTCACTTGCACTATTTATCTACATACATCCCACTTTCTTTTTTCTTTACTTTTTTCCATCGTCCATTTCCCCACTTGTCACTATTAATCCACATACATTCCACTTCCCTATATCTTCTCCACCTTTCTACTATCTGCCTCTCAACCTATTCATCCACATACACTCCACTTCCATCTTTCCTCTTTTCCTTACTATCATCCATTTCTCCACTTGTCACTATTAATCTACATACATTCCACCTCTATATATATCCTCTCTCCATCTTTATCATCCATTATAATAATAATTATTTTTCTTGTTCTGAGGAAAAGAGCAGGCCACCTATTGTTTTTGGTTGACTCCATCTTTTGTGTCGTAACTTCCGGTACGGACAGCCTATTGTTTTCTAACATATCTTTTGTTTACACACGTGTCTATTTTATAACGACCGTTTGGTCTTTCGCTGACGTTTTTGTTTTTCCCGATTATGTGTTTTTTTTTCCTGCGTTCCAATGTTATTATTCTAATTACTAAAATAAGTTTTAACTTTAAAAAAGGGATAAAATATCAAACATGACTATAATAATCGGTTTCGTTCCGGCCGGCTGGAGTTCGTGACACAACAAGTGACGTCATCGAGGGTCTTATTACGTTCTGTTGATCCTTTATTGTTTAGTGGTTTGTTAACCGCTTTGAATATGAATACTAATTTGGTACAATTTAGAAAACTTCCGAAAGAAGTGGCCCACCAACCACCCTATTTGTCAGTTGGGTAAGTGAAAGTTTTACTCCGGTAGTGTTTTCAACATGTAACTATTGTATATAGATATCAGTCAAGCACCTCTCATTGTATCGATTAGAATTTGAATAGCGCTGATGCAAGACAACGTAAACACTGGGTTTTTCGACAATTTTATTTAATGTTTTACATGGTTTTACATTATTCTTAATACTTCTGCCAGTTAAACAAATAAACGTTGGGTTTTATAACTCGTGCGGCCTTCGGCCTGGGCACGAGTAAAAAGTATAGATTGCAATTTATTATACACCTGTTTTCAAAAACGTTGACCAAACAGAAATAGCAAAATAGCAAAATAGCGAAATAGGAATTTTAATTAACGGTACCTTATTAACATAGGAAACAATGGGAAAGCATTTAAACTGAATAACGTAGAATTACGAAAGTAACGGCTACCCGAAAGTAACGTTAATTTTGAGACCTTTCTATGGTAATTTAAATTTCTAGTAATATATTCCCGAAAGAAACATATTGGTAAACGGAAATGACAAGAAAAGGAACAAGCATTTTAGTTCATGAAAGCTCTGTATATACAATAACTCAGTCGAACAGGAACATTTATTCAGAAGTCTTATTTAAGTCTTATGAAAATTATTAAAGTGACATAATGCTTATTCCACGGTTGTGTTTACGACGAATTTCGCGATCGTCTTCAATTATTCACTTATATTAGCTGCCAGAAGTAACGGCTACCCGAAAGCTACCTCTACCTCTACCTACAATCTCTGATATCGATCCAGTCTGTTCTCTTTTCTCCAGCTAGTTCATGAAGCCGTAAATCGGGTTTCTCTAAAATGCTATGTATTAGAAGATACTCTTCGTGGAGATGCAATAATAATAATAATAATAATAATAATAATAATAATAACTCGTGACAACAAATTGTGCAGCCATTAGGCCGGCCTGACAAGGCGCCGTGTCTAGCATATCGTCGACATATTCTGCTAACAGTACTTGTAGAAATACAAATATTTGCAGCAAAATTTCTTCATCTTTCTGCAGAAGCAGATATTTTGCCCATATAATTCTATTTCGAAGGTCTTCCGAGTATGTTTTCGGCATGTCTGCACCGCAGTTGTTTTCTGCTTGAATGCTTTACCTTTGTTTCCTATGTTAATTAATAAGGTAATTAAAATTCCTATTTTGCTATTTTGCTATTTCACTATTTCTGTTTGGTCAACGTTTTTGAAAATAGGTGTAAATGCATGTGCGTCAATCGCTATAAGTATAGTTGCTCGGCTGTGTTTAGTTATTCACATTTATTGAGAAAGCTAGAATAACCCTTATTAGTATTTACTAAATCAGTGGATAGCAATTTTGGCGCGTTTTGATTGGCTCCGGTAACTCGGAATATCCTTGGCTATTCACTGTTTTTGGGACGAGATTCAAAATGGCGTCTCGTTTCGCTACAGTCTCCGAATTTATTTGTTTCATAAAGTGCCATTTTTTATCCAACTGATTTGGTAAATACTAAAACAATTATCCCCTCAGTGTCGGTAAGTAGTGGTGAATAGTTAACTTGCTGCTCGAGGACTCGCGGCTCTGTAAATATCCACCACTACTCACCTCCACTTCGGGGAATAATTGTTCACTATCTAGTAGAACCATGTTGTCTAGCATGGAAAATATAACTCTATCTGACACGACACCAACATCATTGCCATGACTGCACCAGTGGCCACCTCCCCATCCAGAACTAGAACAGCTATGAAGAGAGTTCTCTGAACCTGTACAACCCATGTGGACCAGCCAGACTTTCCCCGACCCTCGTCCATGCCACCAAAATCCTACAGCTTTGGTAAAACCAAGTTGTCGACATGCAACCTTGGCGTCGTTCATATCCCAGCTATAATGACACACTGTTCCCCATTGGCCATTGTGGTAGACTCGTACAATACTAGCAACACCTGAACCTGTTGTACCAGGTTCAAGTTGTATATTATCTGCTGGCCGATCAAATAATAATACTCTTTGCAAATTGTTACATCTCTAACCATAACTGGTGTATTACTTCTGTCAATCAATATTGTTGTGCAATACTTTGCGTATATGATGTTCTTCTGCTCCTTTTGTCAGCAAAGTCATTCTACAACTACATGTACACATTAATCAATGCGCTTGCACACTTGTCAGGTGCGATATGCCAACCAAATAAATCTAAAATCGTTCGTTTTATAATTGGGTTCACTGTGTTTCCCTAATGTTGCAGCATCCTATGTTTTCTCCCTATTCAGTCGTCCTCGAATTTTTTCGATATTATTTTGGGATCATTCAGTACGTACTTATTACTAGCGGCAGGCATGAGGTCATTACACCGTGTTCGAACACGTTCTTCACTTAGAACTGAAATACATTAAAACCTCGACATGTTCATAGAGACTATGATGAAGATCAGTGTCAAGTTGGAATTTGACACTGTAAATGCCAGCTAGAACACACAACACCAACATCTCTTGTGTGACTGTTGCAGTAAGAGGCAACACTTCCCCACCCATTGTGAGTACAGCTATGAAGTGAGGTCTCTGAACCTGAACACTGCATGTTGTACAGCCAGACTTTTCCCGATCCTCGTTCCCAGTCCCAATATCCTACAGCTTTGTAGGATATGCAACCTCGGCGTCGTTCATATCGAAATTAATGTGACACAGTGTTCCCCATTGGCCATTGTGGTAGACTCGTACAATACCAGCAATTCATTGTTTTCATGAGAGAGCCTTTGTGTGATAAGATCATAAACGTCAACCATTTAGCTCCATTTAAATCACTTTAATGCGATAAAAGCCATAAAAGCAATTAGAAATATACTTCATGCCCTCCCCCCGATTAATGCTGTTCTCGGGCAAAAATACTTTAGCAATAGCCGTGGACCTAAGGTAGACTTACATTCTTCAATTTCTGTTAATAAGAGAGATAAATGATTTATTGTTAAATATGAAGGTTCTTGTGATGATTTCCTTAGAGTTCTTCGAGATTTCCAATGAGATTAGTTCAGCACGAAGCACTGTAATTCACACGTACACAGCTGAATTTGACAATTGACCTTATGCATAATGGCGTAATGTGACTACAACTACCAGAATGCTTTGTGAATTTTCTTTTTTTTTTCTAGATTTTTATGTCTTTTATTCGCTCTTGAGGTAATTCAATCAATTGAAGGGGTGCCCATGAAAACTGCGTATGTGACTATTTTGATGATTTTCAAAATGTTATGCAATTGCTAAATACCTTTATAAAATAACATATATATAACGCGCGCTATGATTGGCTAAAAAGCTATGTGATATAAGAGCACATAAACATGGTTCATGACCTTGAACGACCTTGTAGCGATGCAGTGGATTTGATCGATCACAAAAGTATTTTTTTCTGTTGTCAAACATGTTTTATTTACTAAACAAAAGCCATAGAATTACAGTTTTTCTTGCTTAGTTAAGTTCATGTTCTATGTAGATGTGATTTTGATGATTTTAACCGAAAAATAATTTTGCAAGAATTCAAACACGGCAAGAAACAAACTCGACGAATTGTCCAATTATTTTTGTCAACAAAAACGAAGAAAACTAAATATAACGGCTCGGTGTTCTCAATCACATACTAACCATTTTGTAAGTTATATAGCTACACATATATTCTCAAGTGTACGGCTGAAAATATCAAGAAAATATAGCCGTATTTATACCGACAAAACAGTGAAAACAGAGGCGATTCTTGTAGCTAGCTTACACGGCTACACGACAGGTTCGCCAGAACATTCATATCTCTAGTAAAATATGTCAAAGAGAAAAAATATATTGAAATGTCTCAGAAACGTCCATCGTTTATACATTCTTGTCGAGAAAATCGATGAAAAGATTAAAAAATACGACAAAAACTGGATATTGGCTACCTGATTTCGTGCTCCATTCATTAGTTGTCAAATATTTCAGGAAGTTTGACGACTCTTCGTCATTGATCGTGATTCGGCTCAGCTTTTCTCACTTTTCTTCGTGTTTCGTGTTCACAGAATACAAAAACAAAGTGTAACAAGCATTCTTCTGTAATTTTCTGACAGAAAATAGCATTCTTCAAAACGTTTTTCGTGTCAAAACTGACCAAACTGGGAAACGGCACACTGATGAAAGTTGTCGAGTCGCTTGCCATTTTGATTTCTTTCGTGAGATTTGATTGGATGATGGGCGATTTCTGACGCTTTTCAGGAGAATTGAAAATTTGATCAGTGAATCCTCGCGTAAATAAAGGATTTTTACGAAAGAAATCCTTGCAGTTATTTTATAAAAGCCTTATAAAATGGTTTTCCATGTTTTGTGCTCTTATATCAACACTTGGGATGTTGAGAGAACACTTGAAAAGCTTTAAAATCACTCGCCGGAGGCTCGTGATTTTAAAGCTTTTCTCGTGTTCTCCCAACATCCCGCGTGTTGATATAAGAGCACAAAACATGGAAAACCATTTTATAAAGCTTAAATATAAACATGATTTGGTGTTTTTTAGATCGATTACACTCGAATTTTGGGCACTACAGTATATTTAATTTCTACTTGAATTCATTGACAGGATAGTTTGTGAAAATATGCAAATTAGGAAAATTTTACGCGTCAGTGATCTGTACGTGTTGTTCACCAATAACAAACCTTCAGATGTGAATGATTTCAACCTTTCACTTCCAGAGATTTTAGAACTTTTTAGCGAATTTTGTTGCCATGGAAATCTTGACAGCTCGCGGGCTCAAACTATCACGCGGTTAGTTGTCTCGTGGCGTGGCTATCAGTTCTGGAAGTGCTTCGCAGAACTGGGCCATTTGCCACTATTTAAAGTCTTTTATTGCCATGTTTTCACCACGGAAGCCCCCAGAACAGCATCATTAAGCTTGACTGTGGTGGTAGAGGCCATTCTCCTGGAAGAAATCAGGGGCGAGGTGCAATTTCACGATGAAACTGAATCTGCAAACACGGTGTCAGATTTGCAAAATGGCGGATTCAGCAGAGTGAGAGTTGTTATCTCTGGTCGTTCTGTGGTGAATTCGAGGACCTACTAAGGCAGTTTTGGCGACTTTCGACTAGTAAAGAATGCAACCGGTGCATTAGTTTGCCTGTAGGCCCGGGTGATAAAAAACTTTATAAAATCTCTCTAAAACATGGAGGTACGGAATGTCGTTGACAAAAATGTTCATGATATCCCAGCATGCAGTTCGGTCGTGCGTTGGAAAACAACATGGATCCTGAAATAGTCGAATTGAAAATCCCCGAATATATCAAGAAGAGAGATGGAAGTTTGCCGAGCAAGTGGCGTTTTGTTTCACAATGATGTATTTTGGAAGAAAATCAAAGTCAAATGTCGCAAATGACGTCAAAAACGCGCATTTTTGATTTCTATGAAAAACGGCAAACTGCAAAACAAGCTCTTTTTCTAGTGTAATCGATCTAAAAATGACCAAATCATGTTTATATAGGCACAGGCAGCCCAAGCAGGGCATTTGTGGAGTGAAAAATATCGTAAAATTGGTTTGTAATAAACTTGACTAACCTTTGTCTGTAGTTGTTTTTGATATTATGTAGATCCTTTCTAGCTGGTTTTTAGCCGTTTTAAGGGTTGTTTTGGATTTTTCTCCCCACCTAGTAGTAAGAGAGGACAAGGCTGGAGACTCCAGTCGCCAACCACTCCAACTCGATCGACAATTTATCCCCGATAAATCCCTCCATCGACCCCGAAATGACCACAGGGTGGAAGGCCAATGATCCTTCTATCCAGAAATCATACTAGAATCCAGAAATACCAAATTAAACCCAAACATTTGCTCCGTATTCTTGCTCTATTCGCTCGACTTTTCGCTTGGGAAAAGCCGTTAGCCTTCCTTTCAAGACATCTGAGCTATGTGACCTGGCCTGATTTTGAAAAAATCATTCTGATTGGTCGTTGGTCGTCATGGTGTCATGCCATCTTGTCCCCTCGACCGGAGGGAAAGTAGTGACAAAACCGATACGCTGCAGGACACACACAGTCAAAACGTAAACATGCCTTTTGTCTTGCGTCAACCAGTCAAAACGTAACATGCCTTTGTCTTGAGAAGGGGTTTCCCTGCCGGCCGTTTGTTTCAATTTCTGTAATCGCGATCTCATTTGAAAGCTTTAGCGGAATCGAAAATGCCTACGAAACGAAAGAGTGACAATATTATAGAGACAGATCAAGTGCCGGTAAACAGTAAAAGTGGTACTAATTTCAAGTATTCATTTCGGTGGAAGATATGGTGAGTACATTTATATGTTACATTATGAAAAAAATCGTTGGTCGACAGCTCACCGGTTTGAAACGACGGATCTTTGTGTTTGAATATACCTGAGTAAATGCTACAAATTTCTTGTCCGCATGTAATATGTATTTATTTATCCTACTTTATTTATTTTTAAAAGGTTGTTAGCGAACTTTGAGTTCTCAGAGAATCAGTGTGTCTTTGCCACGAAGGAAATTTTAAATTTGGCTGATGTTGACAAAGAGAATTCAAACGATACTCCACTGAATTCCCGTTCTCTCGGACACATCGTATCTGATATTTGGAAAGACAGAGTGCGGCTGGTAAAGCGAGGTTCTGCCGGACAACGTCAGACGTTTTACTTAAACCTGAAAAGGAAAACAATCAGAGCTGGCATTTCAATGAATAACGGCGTCGAAAGCCTGGATAATTTTGAGCCGCCTGCTGGCTGGACCGTGATCAGAAACGACATGGAGTTTTCCTATCTGAAAATAGAGAACACAACTTTCCAAAATCAACGACAGATTACAGAATTGTCAGTGATTTCGAATTGCTCAGGTGAAATAGCGTATGGAATGAAGTGCCACGGTTCGTTTATCGCTGATTTAAAGAAGCACTTTGGCATTGGTACGATGTTGAAACATCTACAAATACAAGAAGAAGTTGCCCTGTTTATTGATTTCCTTTCTTGTTCGAGCCTTTGTTCTGGAATTTCCGTCGCAGAGGGAGAGGAAATGTCTGCAATGGTACCACATGTCATTGGAAACTACGAAGACCTCTGCACAAAGGAGGAAAAATTAATTGCATACGCCGCTGAATGCAAGTTGATCGCACCTCCAGGTTTTTACTGTTCAGCATGCTCCCACTTAAAAAAAATTGATAAAAACAGAAAAAAAAGAAAGGAAGCACGAATCGAGATGAAACCCCAAACCAATAAGAGGTACCTCTCTAAGTATGACGTTCTATGGCAACTTAGAAAAGAGCAAAAGGCAAAGAGGAACGCAGAGAAGAGGGTCCAGTACTGGAAACAGAAATTTGATGATCAATGTATTGAAATGGACAAGGAGGACCATGATGATCTTGCCTATATTATAAGGACAGTAAAAAAGGAAGATGTTCCAGAGAACATGGAATGCCTTCTGGAACAGCAAAAGCAAATATTGCAAACAACAAGCAATAATGGTTACAGATGGCATCCAAAGTAAGTCTAATCAAATGGATTTATTTTGAGCATTTAGCTTAACCCTCCTGTTATATTTTGAATGTTATAAATTGTCTTTCTTTACAGGATAATCAGACTTTGCCTTGAGTTATACTGTAAAAATCCTCATGTCCTGGAACCACTTAGACAATTTATGAAACTCCCAAGCAACAGAACAATAAGGTATAGTTATTTTGAAGTATACCTGTGCAGTATTATAATTATATTAAAATTGCAGGCACAGCTGATCTGATAAATTTTCAGAATGTGCTGACTTTTCTTTTCACACTTTATATACAGATGGCATAAAAACAAGATGGAACAGGAGACAGGTTGGCATGACAACATTTTGTCTTGGTGTTTAAAGGAAGCAAAGGAAAAGAACCTAAAGGAGGCAGACCTTTGGGGTGGCTTTGTCATCGATGAGATGAAAATACAGGTGTGTTTTTTTAGATAGATAGATAGATAGATAGATAGATAGATAGATATTATTAATAGATTATTATTAAATTGATTATTATTATAGATAGATAGATAGATAGATAGATAGATAGATAGATAGATAGATAGATAGATAGATAGATAGATAGATAGATAGATAGATAGATAGATAGATAGATAGATAGATAGATAGATAGATAGATAGATATGAGTGTGAGAGCGTTACTTGACGACGCTAAACACGACTGCTAGGGATACTAACAAATATATTACTAATTATAAATTACCATATTCTATACATCGTCAGTATAGCATCTTGCAAATTACTTTCGTGTTACCTGATCTATATACACCTGTTTTCAAACACGTTGCCCATTTACAAAATACAAAATAGTAAAATAGTAAAAAGGAATTAATTAATTAATTAATGTTTCTCTAATTAGTTCTTTTTTTGCTATTTTACTATTTTGTATTTTGTAATGGGCAACGTTTTTGAAAACAGGTGTATTATAAAATACATGACTTTGTATCATTATGTTATGCATATCTATTAGGAAAACTTGGAGATGGTGATGACAAATGGAAAGCACAAACTAGTTGGCCTGGTAGATCTTGGAGAACATCACGAAGCCATGAATAGACTCTCAGGTGAAAATTAATTGTCAATAATTCAAACTAGCATTCAAATTTAATACATATATGTGACAGAATATTTTGATTTGCTTTGTACTTTATACATACAGGTAACACAGAGCCAGAACTAGCCACACAAGTGCTACAGTTTATTTTTCTTGGTGATAACGGTTTCCGCTTCCCAATAGCACAATTTCCTTCAAGAAGCTGCACCCCAAGTGCTCTCTATTTCATCTTTTGGGAAGGTGTAAAAAAGATGTGGCAGTTTGACTTTATGTAAGAGATAGAGTAATACACATACTGTCATATAATTATAAGAAAAATACCATTGAAATAGGAATTAATTAAAAGAAAAACAAGAAGTTCAGCTTGAGTGCTCTGCTCTTTTCTTTCATCAATTCCTATTTGATATTACTAAAGAGTGTTATCTCAATTGTTTTCTATTGTTTAATTAGTGATTTTTAGTACTAATTAGTCAGTATATTTTCACAGATCTAAATGGTTGCACTCTAATTGGAAATGTACAGTATTAATTTTGATAATGAACTAAGGGTAAAAAAAAGGATATTCTCTATAACCATTCCTGTATTGATTATGGCTAATTCATTTCCATGCAGTATATATTGGTGCATATTAGATGGGGCAGACTGTAATCGGCAGTTTGTGCAACTCCACTTCCAACAAACAAGTGCTGTTGAAAAGCAGTTTGTTACCTACAACATGTACACTGGAAGTTCCATGGTCTTTATTATGGACCCCAAGGTAAATATACTTTGAATCATATTCTAATTCATGGGTAATACATGACAGGGGACTGATTCAGGTACTCAGGTATAGCGTGTCACGATCAATTAGAATAATTAGAGCTATACTGTATTTGGATTGATGCTGATATTTCATTCCAGCATAACATCAAAAAGATTCGCAACAACATAACAAAGAGCAATCTACAAGGAAAGCCTAGACACCTGCAGTTTCAAGGCAACTCCATCACATGGATGCAGTTTAAAAACGCATTCATGTGGGATCAGAGGAACTTCACCCTACCACTCCATGAGAAGCTGACATTACAGCATTTCGATCTGGATTCAGCATCCAAGATGAGGAATCACTTAGCTGAAGATGTTCTTGATAAGAAAATGCTGTTTCTAATGCAGGTGTGTAGGAAAAAACATAATGTATAAACTATACGGGGTAATGCATCCAATGTATGTTGGGATTTTATCATGTACCGGTAAATAAAACTTTTTTGAAATAGCTGTATTGCTACGAATATATCTAGTCTGAGTATATATATCCTTCTCCCATGTAAACAGTGCCTTTAGTATCAACACAGTAAAAAATTCCATTTAAATAAAATACTGCAGATGCATATTGACATATAAATATATGTGATTTATTAAGAATACTATAATATGATACATGGTAATATCTTGTTAAATATCTTAATTTTTTTCGTAGAAACATGCTGATTGTCTGGATGTTTGTGGAGATGATGGTGAGTCTCTGAGATCAACAGTAGCTCTTCTCGAGCACACGTCGGCGCTTGTGAGCATCTTCAGTGACAAACTCACCATCTCTACCAGAAACGATGGTAGAATTAAGAAACTTATGGCTTTCTACGAGTTTATGAAAAAGTGGCGCGAGGAATGTCAGGAGAAGGAGAAAAACAACCAATTTGTTTCCTCGAAACTATGGTTTGATATCCAGTCTATGTGTCTGGGTTTTCGTTCAATGGTTACAATTAAGTTGGAAAGATTCCCTAATTCAGTCATTAAGCCTGCAATAATCAACCAGGATTGTGTCGAAAACCATTTTTGTCAAGTCCGTGCATGTAATGGACAGAACAACAATCCGACATATCGTCAACAACAGTCGACACAAAATTCTATACGGTTTGGCCAAACCACGATTAGCCGTAAGAGCAATGCAGGGAAATTTAGCTCAGATACTAATAAGTTATCTGCCTGCTCATTACCTCTAAGTTAAATCTGATAATTGTACGCAGTAATTGTAACCTATAACAAACAGCAAACATGTACATATCAAATATATATAACTTAAAACATACCAACCGAATGCATGGCCAACTGCACGACGCCATTTTGTTGTTATCGTCCCGCATGCCAAAAAGAACGTAGGCTCAAAAATATGTTCATGTACGAACACATGCATGGTAAAATGTTAGAATTTCTGTTTCTCATGCTCAAAACCAGGAAGAGACGAAAACAAAGAGGCTTTAATTTATAACCGTGCTACTGATGGCCATGCAACAGACTAGGGCTGGATTTTTGGGTGTTTTTAAGCTGTGCCTGTGTTGTTAAGCTTAAGCTTATATTAATATATCCATGCAGATCGATCGATCGAACCTTCCAGCGAAGGGGTAAGTTTATTTCTATAATAATTTATAAGCTAGGTAAACATATATAAGTTAATAAATTTATTATACAGTATAACACTTGAATAAACGGTTTTAAGCTTTATATGTAAGCTTATACGTTGTAGCTAATTTTTGTACTTTAGGTTTAGCTAAATTTTTCCAGGCTTATTGTTCTGTATTCATAATTCAAATATACTTTATTGTTTCTTTACCATATATGCAGATTATAGGTGTCATATAAGTTTATGTCGAAACAATAGCCAGGAAAAATTATCTAGAGGAAAAAAATTAACTATGACATATATAAAGCTTACATAATTAAGCTTATAATTTTTAGAGTTTGTATACGAATATACCAGAACTCAGTAACACATCTGGTCACACTGGGTTCAATTTAGATACACGAATGTATGTATATACCACAATTGCACTGATCATGTGTTATATGATTTAAAAAAAACTAACTGATCTATATAGGTCATTATTTTGATCAAGCCTCCAGTCATACTTTAATTGAAACATATGACACATCAACTATAACAATAATTAACTTCAGCAAAACTGACTTGAATCATGTAGTTTCATCTGAAAACAATCTCATTCACATTACATGTATTCCCATTTTCAAATTGTAACACTGAATGACCAAAGCAAATTTATTATCTGAATAAGATTGTTTTCTCATGTAATCTGAGTGAATGTTAAAAAATTGTGATTCGATCTATCATTCAGTGATATATGTTCTGTACGTACTCCCCCGAATCTGGTACAGTTTCAGCCAATTTTTGGGACATCTATTTCTTGTTAGAATAAGATTGTTTTCTCATGTAATCTGAGTGAATGTTAAAAAATTATGATTCGATCTATCCTTCAGTGATATGTTCTGTGATAAGTACTCCCCTGGATGCTGGTACAGTTTCAGCCAATTTTTGGGCCATCCATTTCTTGTTTGACTTACTGTTGTAATGGACCCCATAGGCTTTACACAGTGCTTGCAGTTCATCTTTCCGGAATGTTCTAACCAAACCAGCACATTTGTGCTTTTGAATGAAATTGGTCAGACGACCATGGCTCTGAACCTTCCCCTCACTTTTGTCCTCTAGGATTTCCTTTAAAAATAGATGTTGAACTCATTTACAATATATATAGTTTGGTTGTTACTTTTTTACAATTATAGTGTACAGTATAGCATGAATCATAGTGCAAAAATAGAAGACAACTCAATCACTCAGTACCTTGTATGGGACTCTGTCTCCCTTTTCAGCTTGTATTTCTTTCCTTTGTTGAATTTTCTTTCTCAGCTCGACACTTTTCTTCAAACTGTGTGCCAACCTGAAGTCGCGGAGAAACTGATTCCCAGCCATGTTGGTATATCTGTTAATCACTTGATTAAAAAGGTCAAGAGCTAGATCCTAAATTGCAAAAATAAACACATATATATACACAAGGTAATTAAATAATTTGCATACAATATTTGTCTGTATTCTTTAAATTAATTGACAATGGGTTTGACATCACAAAATGTTATTAAAACTACAATGTAGACAACCAATTTTTAATGTGATGTTATATATGACAGTTTTAATGTTATTATATGCTAGTATATAGTACTTACTTTTGAAGCACCAAGAATGTATTCAAATTCTCGAAATTTATTTGACCTGAAAAGCATGACAACCACTTTCAACCCAAACAATCAATTCAATACATTTCTTTGTGATCTTTATATGAAGCTAAAAGTTTGGGTGAAGGAGTTTTTTGCTTAGGATTTTAATGCAGAGCTGTTATCTGAACAAAAAATCACCTGATCACAATAAATACAAATAAATGTATGGAGCTGAATGTTGGGTTGAAGCACTGACACCTCTAAAGATTCATTTACTGTACTTCCCTTTGGAATATCGAAAAAAGATTTTAACTAGTGATTATCAGACCCTTGAAGAATTATTCAATGAAGTTTCAACTAAATTTCGAACGATTTTCGTCAAGTCCCCCTTTAAGGCATGGGATACCAAATCACCTACAATACAATACAATAACTTTATTTAAACACAATTGAAATTAAAGCTGAAAACTTGTGGGGTCGTGTACAAAACAATGAAAATAATAATAAAAATACATGTATGTATATGAAATTCTAAATGCTATATAAATAATTACCTTTGAATTTCTTCAGTCTGTTTTCATTTATAGTGTCTACCCTTTGCTGTTCTAGCTCCATAAAAATTCAAATGCAGTGTCACTGATATGCAAGAGACCTCTTTCCCGGTATTGGCGACTCTCGGTTACTTGGAGAGTTTCTTGATATTCTGAATCTTCTTGGAGGGATGAGAATGGAACAATAACATTGTTCTCCAACAGATTACACATGGTAAAGTACTGGTGTACAGACTTAAGGTAATGCGATCGTGCATTCGTGCGCATCTTTCCTGCGCATGATATTCAACGGCGATTATCTAAAAATCTAAGTCGGTGACCTATGCTGATTTTTCCACTGTAGGTCTAGGTCAACTAAAGCTAGAAAATATCAAAAAATGAAGACAGGTCTTCGAGCTATTTTTTGAGTAAATCTACGAAATGTTCATTTTCGAACTACTTTTCATTGGTTGGGCTTCCTGTGGTAGAGCTCTTTCAATATGGCGGATCAAGCGTTTTAATACTCAACGGCGAATATCTAAAAATCTAACACGGTGACCTACCCTGATATTTTTGCCCTGAGTAGGTATTTACGAAAGCTAAAACATATCAAATCAAAGGCACCATTTGGTGAACTCGTGGATTCCCGTATGTGAGTGACGAGGAACGCCTTGAAGAATACGTTAGGGCATGTTTGAGCATGGAACCAGCACATGTCATATATAGAGGTTATCTTTCGTGATGTGCCGTATGTTTTACATTTCGTTCTTAGAGAGAAAACGTATTTGAACATTTTAGTAAAATGTATTCAAGAAGTGTTGTGTCTATTTTTCATCTAGACTTCGAAATAAAGTGTTTTAAGGCGATCGAGATGTTCACCATGTTTACACGGGTAATAGCTTTTACAAAGGAATACCAAACGAACGAAAATATACCAATAAATCGTATAATGACGCATAATAAACTACTACTACTACTACATATTTAGCTTAGTACATGCAGAGAGTGAAACAATGATATGAAACACTTTATACCCGATAATTCGCTTCAGTGAAGGCGTCCAAAAACGGCTTTTTAAAGTTTGTCCCACTAATAAACTGAACTCCAACATTTATCTTCTCTTTCTCCTTCGAAGACGACAAAGGAAACTGCCATGTGATTCAAGTCAGTGACACTGAGTAGACCCTAGGTTAATATTCCATCCTCGATCCTCCCTGAATGCTTTGTAAACTTGGCCTTCTTCCGACTCGGCACAATCGGCTATACGGTGTATAAGCTTAAATCCTTCACTCGATGTGTTGTAGCATATAGTAGTTTTTTTTTTACTCTATCAGAGCACTGAGTATTTGTCGCTTGCAAACTGGTTTGTTTAGAGTATACATAGTTAATTGATTCTCAGGGTATTTCCAGGGTTGAATGCCTAAAGTCCGATAAAATACTGTCAATGCCAAGTACAATGGCAATGGCCGCCGTTTTGTATGAAATGAGAGAGCCCTGGGAACGAGTTTACAATTTGGTGCATATATTAACTTTCCCCCATCTCATCCCAATAACTCGTGGATGCTACGCAATCCACGAGAGTTAAAAATGAGGGTAGGTCTTCGAGCTAAATTTTAAGGAAATCGCCAAAATGTCCAAAAATAGGATCGTAAAGGACGGTCAAAATGTATTGTTTTTGAAATTTTGGCTTTGAAAACTTATTGTTCGACACAATAAAATGACAAATTTCTGTTTTATCATTATATTATGTTAACATATGTATCATTTGAAAGTATTGCTTTTATTATTACCGACTTATACGGATAGCAAGAGCTTGTAATTCCATTATCCATTTTTGCCAGAAAAGATGGCCGCAAGCCCCATCTTTGAAAAATTATATCTGCTCAATGGATTCGGTGACCCCCATTTTTTATTTCATTTTTCTACTCTAGCACTCAAAATCAATATTTGTGCCAAGTTTAAAAAGAATTGTTCGACAAAAAATTGCACGATCGCATTACCTTAATGGTTGTCGCTGTCAGTGAATTCATATTTTGTCTGACATATTTTCTTCCCTTTTCTAGTACTTTCCTTATGGCCCAAGCACCAACGTGTCGTACCTTTGACTGACCTTCATCTAGCATTTCAGATACTTTGAATTGAACTGGTTCTTCTATTTGTCGGTTTCGTGTTTCTGTTCTCAAATTCTCCAAGAAAAGTAGATATACTTTCATTCCTATTTCACTACCAACCACAGTATAACAATCAGAAATGTGCAGGCTGTTAAACAGACCTTTGAGATATTGGCGATACTGATCAGATCCCCAAAATGAATGCAGCTCAGCAGTTATACCTGTAAAGGCCTGCCTTGAAAACTCAATGACTACCTCTTCTGGGTCATCAGGAATGCGGTCACAGAAGATTAAGAAACAGTGATACCAAATCAGCTTTATGAATGGGAGGATATTTTGATTAAAAATCAACCCATTGATGATTTCATTCATTCTTTGCTGCTTTGGAGTTGAAGGACTTTCATTCAACATAGAGGTGAGGAATTGATGTATGTCAAATTGTTCTGGAAGGTAAGCATATTGGTTCTCACTTTCATTCAGGTTATCATACACAGTGGCAAGGTCTTCTGGTACAGGAACGTCTTCCCTCTCAAAGTAGCTACACACCATTCGGTCTAACATATCAACAGGAATAGTGAAGTCTTCATCTGTTGAAGGGCCATCCTCACAACAATACACATCACATACTTTGAAAAACCTGTCTCCCAGTTCCTTTTTGCAACAGCAAGATTTATTTCTTCTATATTCCCGTAATGAGTCGAATTAATGTCAAGCACATTCTGGGGTGACACCAATAAAAACTTTGGATCAAAGTCTAGCAGTTGTAAGTTACTGGCAGATCTCACACGTGAAGTGGCAACATAGGTCAGACCAGGGACAAATTCCTGTGAACAATGAACTATTGCTGAAGAAAGGGTTTGGCCTTGAGACTTGTGACAAGTTATGGCGTATGACAGAGCCAAAGGGTACTGAGTGAAAGAGCCTATGACCTGGCCATTCCTGTCACGCTTCAACCATGTTTCCTTGGTAAGCTTGGTAAGACCAACTCCAGGAAAATAGACTTCTAATAAAACGTCGTTGTGCATACCTTGGAAGACACCCTGAGTCCCATTTTTCAGTTTCGCGGACTTGTTCCATGTCAACATAACCCTGCAACCGGGTTTTAACATCAGTACATCTGGTGCGGGGCAATTGATACCAGTAGTGTTCCCCTCTTTTACGCTTTCAAAGCGGACGTATGCGCCAGGAAGTTCTCTGAGAACTGACAAATTATGCAACTCCGCAGGAATTCTTTTGAAAAAGATGTGAACGGCAGAGCGTTTCTGGTCATCATCAAGTTCCCTAGAGAGAGAAGTAAGGAACATTGTACTTTCTGTCGTAGTTCTCCCCAATCGTAGTTTCTCGTAAGGCAGAAAGAAATTGAAGTTCGCCATCTTCCTGACGCATCAAACGCGTCAACGAAAAGGTGTGAGGAATGGCTTCTTTGAAA
Organism: Actinostola sp. cb2023; assembly: GCA_033675265.1. Classification (NCBI taxonomy): domain Eukaryota; kingdom Metazoa; phylum Cnidaria; class Anthozoa; order Actiniaria; family Actinostolidae; genus Actinostola; species Actinostola sp. cb2023. The sequence continues at coordinate 104,485 of JAUJYZ010001270.1, forward strand.
AGATCAGATTCAAACATAAATCTGCCTTCATCAAACTCGCTGGGGACTGGTCTCAGCTGAAGGAAATCTCCGACTATCACCAACTGTTTGCCAGCAAATGGAAACATATCGACTTCTTCGTGGCCAACCTTGCGGTGAATCGCGTTTGCCAGCTGCAGTATACGCTCACTAGACATACTTGCCTCGTCCCATATTATAGTGTCAACCATTAACCGTTCTCTCACCAGATTGTTGGCTGCTGCTCGTTCTATTACACAATTGTTAGGTAGGTCTGCCGTCTGAAGGCCATAAAACGAATGGACGGTCGATGCATTCAGCCCTGCAGTGTTGTCATAGACGGTGCACGACAGACCACTAGAACAGATTACGGCTACTGATTTGTTATGTAGACGAAGCTGTTTCACGATTTCATTTACCAAAAAAGACTTCCCGGTACCTGCTTGGCCAGTTATTAATATGTTGTGACCTCTTTCAACGAAAGTTTAAAACAGTTTGTTGTTCATCAGTCAACCTACAATTTGTGATGTCGAGATCAGTGAGATCCAAATGTCAAATCAAAAGACAAAAATCGAAAACGGCGTACTTACATTGTGGATTTGCATTATTGTGGAAGTTGTATGTTTTCTTTTTCTTACTACACAATCGATTTCAGTATAAAGGCTTTCAAATATCACGAGAATTCTACATTATGAGTTTTCCCTGCAGTGTTGTTACGTTTTGACTGGTTGACGCAAGACAAAAGGCATGTTTACGTTTTGACTGTGTGTGTCCTGCAGCGTATCGGTTTTGCCACTACTTTCCCTCCGGTCGAGGGGACAAGATGGCATGACACCATGACGACCAACGACCAATCAGAATGATTTTTTTCAAAATCAGGCCAGGTCACAAAGCTCGGATGTCTTGAAAGGAAGGCTAACGGCTTTTTCCCAAGCGAAAAGTCGAGCGAATAGAGCAAGAATACGGAGCAAATGTTTGGGTTTAATTTGGTATTTCTGGATTCTAGTATGATTTCTGGATAGAAGGATCATTGGCCTTCCACCCTGTGGTCATTTTGGGGTCGATGGAGGGATTTATCGGGGATAAATTGTCGATCGAGTTGGAGTGGTTGGCGACTGGAGTCTCCAGCCTTGTCCTCTCTTACTACTAGGTGGGGAGAAAAATCTAAAACAACCCTTAAAACGGCTAAAAACCAGCTAGAAAGGATCTACATAATATCAAAAAAAACAACTACAGACAAAGGTTAGTCAAGTTTATTACAAACCAATTTTACGATATTTTCGCCCCATACATTCAGCTGTACGTTCGTACACTCCACAAATGCCCTGCTTGGGCTGCCTGTGCGTCATCAAACCGTGCTCTGTTCTCTGATACAGCACAGTTTTCAGCCAATCAGAGCGCGCGGATTGACTTGACTATATAATAAATGTAAACACCACCCAGTAGAGAGTGCAATATAAGAAGCATTTGAACAAAACTGCAGAAGAAAGGATGGATATTTTCGATAAAACTAAGACACAGAGTGATTGTCCATTGTGGTTCAGTGAGAGAAGAGGAAGAATTACTGGTTCAACCTGTGGCCGTATTATCAACAGGAATCAGAACATTTTCCCCTCATCGATACTTAAGGTGGCTGGACTGGGTTTTTAGGTGGCGTTACCTTCCATGTTTGAACGGAAAATTCGTTGCTGCTGACAAGCTAATTAAAAATCAATTTTTTGTACCAAGTCTAGAGATAGATTAAAGTTTGCCATGATATATGTTTGATCATGATCGGAGTTATTCTAGCGCCAAAATGACGTTATTACGCTTTTTGAATAAATTCGATTTTCAGAGAGAGTAGAGCTTTGTTTAAAAAATTGTCTTCAAGACATAAAATTCACATGGTCGTCTTCAAGTTTACGAAGTTTCGATGATTTCTATGGAAGCGTTTGCAAATAGATCGAATCGGAACTTTTTGGTAACGAATTTGTAAACAATCTCAAACAATTGTGTCGGGTGCCCGAAAACTTCTCTTTACGGACTATAAGTAAGCTTCTTTTGAGCTCATATTGTTCTGCAACCTTTTCGGGATTCCTTTTAGGAAACGGAAAGAAATCGCTTCATTCGATTCCGAAAAATACGAGTTCCAGTAAAACATATGCATTTTGTCTTTTGTCAAGGATTTCACTTGTCTTTACTGAAAGGGGTAAAACTGAAAAATCCGGTGATGAATTTTTCTCTAACTACCAAGTCAATTAGTTTAGATAGCACATTCATCAACCCTGAAGTTTCAAGTTCATTGAAACACTTTAACACGGTCAAATTTGTTTTCTCAAATCCGAAGACTTTTGCATGCCCATTTCCAGAGTATGACAACCGCATCTTATTTGTGTTATGTTTTCTTTGTCATGCATCTCTATTGTACAGAATACTTGCTAAAGTTGTGCATTCCAACACACCATGCATTACATGCACCGCCTGACTACCTTCCGAGTCCCGTCCGAGTATGATAATATAATAATATAATACAATTGTGTGACAATGCCCATATCCGAGGTACCGGTATTTTCATACTCGGAAGGGATTCGGAAGGCAATCAGGCGCTGCATGGAATGCATGGTGTGTTGGAATGCACAACTTTAGCAAGTATTCTGTACAATAGAGATGCATGACAAAGAAAACATAACACAAATAAGATGCGGTTGTCATACTCTGGAAATGGGCATGCAAAAGTCTTCGGATTTGAGAAAACAAATTTGACCGTGTTAAAGTGTTTCAATGAACTTGAAAACTTCAGGGTTGATGAATGTGCTATCTAAACTAATTGACTTGGTAGTTAGAGAAAAATTCATCACCGGATTTTTCAGTTTTACCCCTTTCAGTAAAGACAAGTGAAATCCTTGACAAAAGACAAAATGCATATGTTTACTGGAACTCGTATTTTTTGAAATCGAATGAAGCGATTTCTTTCCGTTTCCTAAAAGGAATCCCGAAAAGGTTGCAGAACAATATGAGCTCAAAAGAAGCTTACTTATAGTCCGTAAAGAGAAGTTTTCGGGCACCCGACACAATTGTTTGGGATTGTTTACAAATTCGTTACCAAAAAGTTCCGATTCGATCTATTTGCAAAAACGCTTCCATAGAAATCATCGAAACTTCGTAAACTTGAAGACGACCATGTGAACTTTATGTCTTGAAGACAATTTTTTAAACAAAACTCTACTCTCTCTGAAAATCGAATTTATTCAAAAAGCGTAATAACGTCATTTTGGCGCTAGAATAACTCCGATCATGATCAAACATATATCATGGCAAACTTTAATCTATCTCTAGACTTGGTACAAAAAAATGATTTTAAATTAGCTTGTCAGCAGCAACGTATTTTCCGTTCAAACATGGAAGGTAACGCCACCTAAAAACCCAGTCCAGCCACCTTAAGTCTCTCTTGGGAAGCAAACCTGGAATCATGACTGCAGCAATGGCCATGGGCAAAGACCAAGAGCCTCCGATTTTAGCCAGATACCTTCACCACCAACGTCAACATGGTCACCCTGACATAACAGCTTCGAATGCAGGATTCTTGGTTGATCAAGAAATGGGATGGCTAGGTGCATCACCTGATGGTGTAATCATCGATGACTCTCGAGGGAAAGGGTACCTGGAAATAAAGGATGCCATATCATGTTGGAGTAATTCATTGCAAGAAGCTGCAACGTCAACCATTTTTTTGTTTACATTCTAGTACCAACCAGGCTGAATTGAATCTAAAGATAAGTCACATATACTACCATCAATGTCAACTACAGTTATTTGTTAGTAGGGATATGTTTAAGTGGTGTGATTTTGCTATTGCAACTGAGAATGACTTATTTGTTCAAAGAATAACTCAAGGCAGTGATTGGGTAACTTGTCAAATACAAGAGTTGGAGTGTTTCTATGACTCATTTTTTATTACCAGCATTACTGAAGTGACATGTATTCATTTAACTAGTTGTTCTTGAAAGTTTGTCAACATACTACAGACAAAAAATATTTCATTCAGATATGGTAAGATGTGACTGGACATGAGTGAGCAACATGAATTCTGGTGTTGGCAATTCTCCTACTTTGAGCAACTTCTATTGGTTCAAGTTGACTTCTTCCAGACTGAAATGCTGGAATATGTAACGTTATTCCCAGAGGTTTCACTAAGTCTTCTATCAAGCTCATCTCCCCTTTCCATCTTATGTAGTATACCACACTTTTGGTTTTCTCCTTGTCTGAGATATTTCCACCATACAAGTCAGAAATAAAACAGTCTGCCCCTGTGGGTGACACTCCAACCAATGCCTTTGCAGTATTGCAATTTGTATAGGGTGAAAATGTTAGCTGTTGATTGGCAGGACCCTTGGGTTTGTGTTATTTTTATTTCTGTGCAATCAACAATAACACATAGCCGTGGGTTTTTGAGGGCAATAGACATTGGCATGTAGTTGAGAATCTGTTCTCTTGATGCCCATACATCTAGCAGTTTAAACCGTCGGTACATCAGAGGAATCCAACGCTAAAACATTCTTGAAACAGTCATTTTAGTGATACTAAAAGTATAGCCAAGGTATTCTTCAGTTAAACCTAGTCTTAGTCTCATCATCACCAACATATATTGTTCAGACAATGGCAGTTTGAAGCTGTTTTCCTCAATCAGTTGCCCATGAGTGATAAAATTAAGACACATATCCAATAATTCTGCATTTATAAAACCAGTCAAAGACTTCAGTTTTTGTTTGTTTGATTTCACAGTTTGTGAAGTCAATTCTTTTTCCTTGAGCATTTTAATTTTGTTATCTAATGACTTGATATATTCTTGCAATGACCTAATTTCAGTCTCAGTGGTATCACAGTCTGTCTGAGTTTGTACATTACAAGATGATGTACGATTCTGATAAACTAAACCATTCATACCGTCATTACCTTGGTGTAAAGTGTTTTCTATAGTTTCTGACGTTGAACATGCTTCAGCAGGTGAGCTAATCGCTATATCAGTAAGTAATTGTAAGTTTGATAGAGATGATTGTTCGTGACGTTCAATTATGTAGAGTCAGCATTGTTTACGTTTGCAGAGCCGTCATTATCATCGCTGATATCTATTCTTGATGAAGCACTTCGTTTTGTTGACCGAGGACGGGATACTTTTGTCCATGGAAAGATGCTGGGTACATCGTTAGGGCCCAATCTTTTCGGATTTCCTGGAAAATGAGCACTGCATATCCGAGTGTACGTATTTACCGGTATGGTCTTGCACCGAATTCGCTGCAGCAACGTCCTTAATAGTTGTGTTTTTTTTTTCCCCCGAGGAAGTCTGTAAAAACGAAACAGCAGCGCCAGGTTCCGAACGGTTTTTGTACATAAAGGGACAGCACAGATGTTGACCATTATTTAATCAGTAACCAAGCAATGGTTTACAAAGTCGAAAGTGAACTTTCAAGACAGAACAGTGCGGGACAAATCTTTGCAAATTTTGTTTTGCCCTCCAAACGCAATTAGCCAATCAGAATGAAGCATGACGTAATGCTTCGAATGGGGTGTTACACGGCCATTGCTGCACCGGTTCATGGATGGCAGACACTGCTAGCCATCCTTATGCAAGCCCAAGACATCAAGAAAACAGCTGTAGGTCCTACCAAAACCATCGCACTTGACATGGGGCTATACAAGCCTGCAAAAACAGGTTCAAATGGCTCGAGAAGATCTGGGCAGCATAACACTGCGCCCTGGTGAGCTCCATATCAGCTGCGCGCTAGTGGTTCGTACATCGAGAACAGTGGGATTGTTAGAATGAAGCTCATTCCCATGGATCTGCAACGGCGAAATAAATTATGCTTTCCTATCAAATTAGCGGTGTTCGATCTTGTTTTGAAGTTTGCATTAATGACACGGAACTGAAACGGTCTTAATTCAACCTTGCTTCGAGACTCTAATCTGATTGATATTTCTTTCTCGCTGGTCCCAGACTACCAAAGCGCAAATATATATTTTTTCTCTTGTGCACAATTATTCTGTTCACAAATTTAAAACTTACTAAGCTTATACATGATTGAACTGCACACGAATCGATCGCCATTTTGTATTACGGTTCATTCTCGATCTTACTCGTGTATTTTATCTCAGATTATGGATACAATTGGGCTTCCTGTGTTCGGATGCTGAAACGAAGATGCCTTGTTTGGAGACTGTTTAACCGAAAATAAAATATTAAATAGACCTATCATTTACAGAATTTGACTGAAACAATTATTTCTGGACTACAAAATTGTTGCCCATCTTTGATGACATGCTTCTCATAACAATACATTCAGTACTTTTGCATTATGCCCACATTTCCGCATAACATTTTGTGTGGCAGCATTCACTGCCGTAAAGGTAGACTAGTATTATATTATAAGGTCAGGAGATGGCTGGAATATCCTCAAAGACAAAAAACAAGCACCATGCTCTTGCTGTTGCCTTTTCCAAAAGATAAGAACGTAACATAGAGAATATTCCACTAGCACCATTAGAAGCGTAACTTATTGTCGAGGTTTATCCTCAACAAGTTTATGTATTTGTGTCCAGTGTCCGTGCTTCATTCCATTCCATTCCGTTTCATCTTTTTTGTTCCCGTCATACCATGCGTGCCGTGTGCTTCCACAATGTGGACGTGTGTGTGTGTAGTACGTTGATATGAGTGTTTTCGCATGTCGTGTCGTCATTTGTAAGTTTTTTTTGTTGTCTTTGTGTTATATTTGCAGGTATAAGTGTGCAACAATGTTGTGAATTAATTGTCAGGTTTTCACCGGCGTTAACCAGCATTGCCGCGTCGAATTCGTTTGATCTGATGACGACCCACTCAACACATTACATTGTGAAAACCAATTGCCAATTGAATTGTTATGGATAAACAAGGTGTTCTACTGGCAAATATTGAAAGTTTTGACCGATCTAGAAGAGGATACGTAGGAAGGATCAATCACAAGAATATGCAATAAAATCGACAAGTAAATCCTCGACAATAGAAACGCCGCCAAGGTAGAAATATTACAATCACAGCTTAATATTGTACCTGGGAACACTATTCTGTTTGTTGTAATCAATATTTTGATCTACTTGAAGTTTTAAGCCAATACTACAATCAAAGATCAAGAAAACAATCGTATGATGAGAAGATTCGATTGTTTATCCAAAGTGTAACGACATTCCATAATAGTCGAGTAATCCAAGATAATGCAACGTCAAGGAGTGTTTTCCCGTCTGAGTTTATAGGGAAATAAATGCCCTGAGTTAAATATGCATTCCAATTGACGGCGGCCAAGGAGTTTGCCAAGGTTTGCCACAGGAAGCCCAAGAATGGAGATAGAAGGCAGTCCAAATAGAAATGAAGAAAATGGAGCTCGAAATAAGATTGAAATAAAGATGACGCTACTTACGCTACTTGAAGCGGAACGAAGTCAAACCGCTGATGAGAAGGACATAGTTGAAAGGTCTTAAAGGAGTTAATAAACAATTTCGTGTTAACGCGTCCTCAACGCATGACATGCTTTCCAGGGAAGTCCCTCAGACTTCTCCAGTGCTGAACACTGGTAATGCCGGGAGGGCTTGCCAGTGCGTTAAGGACTCTCCAAGATTGCTTTGGACGTTCCTCACAAGTAGACGCACTTACAAAGGGCCCAATGATTCAAAATAGTGACAAACAAGCTTTACGACAAACTCGCCGACGATGCCCAAGTAACCTATGATACGCTCCAAGATATGGGCTACCTGGGCAAGATGAGCACCGATAATCTGGAAAGAATAATCTTGCGTCTTCCAAGGTGGGCCCAAACTAAGCTCGTGGAAAGCATAAACAGGAAGTATGGTGAACAAGAAATGCAGATGCTCAAAGATGTTGTGCGCTTCTTGAAAGACCGTGCGGACGTAATGAACCATCCCTTTTTCTCAAAGTCAAAGACAGAGGTAACGTCTACGAAGCACCCAAAGGACATCAACCTTCCAAGGCAAAGAGCTGCGAGTCAAAAAGTAAACGATGCTCGCTACAACGTCCAAGAAAGAGAAACTGTGTTATATGTGTAAGATTTCTCATCGTCCTTATCGTTGTGAACAGTTTAGATCAAAAAACGTCCAAGGAAAGAAATGACTTTGTTAAGTCGAGGAAGATATGTTTTAAAAACTGCCTAAGTTCTACTGAGCATAAGTCCAAAGCGTGTAAATGCTCGACTCGAGGTCAGGTTTCAGGATGCGGAAAACGGCCCATCACACCCTGCTGCACACGTGATTGGACGAAAATTAACAAAGCACATTCAAATATTCGACCGTGGGGGAGTGCCCACAGGAACAACATCGACAAATGGTAGAATTTTCGTCCAATCACGATCCGATCCAGATGAAGGCGAAATCAAATTTGACATTGATATGCAGAAGCTCCTGCAGAACAAGAACACATCCCATGTGAAAAAAGTGTATCTTCCTTTCTCCAAGGAGAAACACAAGGCCCAATTGATATTTGTGGAAGAATATCTTTCCAAGGTCCAACAGAAACAGTCGTGACTAAAGGTAAAACCCTGAAAAAGCAAGAAGGATTGTTCACTGACGAAACTGGAACAATACGCATGGTCAACAACAACAACAACAACAACAACAACAACAACAACAACAACAACAACAACAACAATAATAATAATGGTTTATTAACAGCATTTCCATAATAAATGGCTCTTCATCTGTTAAAACAATACTGGTTACATGTAAATGCACAATACGAAAAAACAATAATTACATGATAGAGAAGTTACTAATATAATAATATCTGTTATAAATATATCTGTTATAAATAATAATAATAATAATAATCATCATCATCATCTTTATTTTGAGTGTGTTACAAATACAGCAAATACAAACAATACTGGTTTGCAATTTGGCCCACTAGCCTCACACAGTTGCTAGCAAAGTGTAAAGAAACATTCTATGCCAAAGTGCTGTTCAACAATTCGCAAAATGGCACAGTCACATTGTTAGGTTTTGATGATAGGCTGAAAGAGCTTCATCAGTTGCAGCAACTTCAAACAAATCAAAACCAAACTGATTTCGACACTCTTAATGATGACGACTTGATGACATCCGAAATATTGGGAATTTTCTTTTGCCTCAATTCAATAGTGCCAACCCCCAAAACTATTGGTCGCCACACATTATATTGCGCTTTATATTGAAAAACATCTTTAAACATTTTAGAATTTAGAAAGAGTTGAAATTTTATCAGTTATAGTTATTGTTCATAAATTATTGTTTGTGCGCTACAATAAAGAAACATATTTTGACATGTTTACACTTTTAAATGCAAAACACAAATATAGAATTTTATTATTTCAAAAGACTTGAAATTTATCATAGTTTATTGTTCATTAAATGTATAATTTGTTATCTACAGAAATGCCTTGTTCACATCTAATTTCAAAAATTGAACCTTTTATTATCAACACTTGATTTTTAATAAGTATATTTCCAATAGCTCTGACTTTCATATTGGAGCACTAGGGGAGGGAAGGTGTCACTCACGCCCAAGGGTAGACAAGTCTCAGCTAATATTCAAATTTCTCACAAACTAAACGCCATGTGCTGATGGGACACCCCAAGTATTTACTGTGTGCGTTGTGTACGTGTGTTGCTGCATATGGCTGACAAAGGTTGATGACAACATGTCGAAAAAAAAAAAAAAAAAAAACCAGGGATTGCTATCAGGCGCTGTGAGTCTACGGGACACCAAGAATAGTGGCCCCTGTGCAAACGCTGCCTGTCTATCGTCTCACAACAAAACTAATGTACACATAAGAGTTAAATGCATCACGAAGAGGATCATGGCTTGGGGACGCCGGGAGACCAGGGAGCAATCCGGGGGGTGCGCATTGGTGGGGCCGGTCGCACCGGGGAAGCATAGTCAATATAAGCGGCACAAGCGCGGCGGGGAAGGTAGGGGAGAACTGGGCGACCCTTTGGGCAGGGAGTGCCCGTTACAAGCCAATCGTTTGCGTTGGATTCAGAGGCTATGAGTGCGGTATAAAGGCAGGGGGGGAGAGAAAAGGCATGGGAATAGAGGGACAGGCAGGCTGGATAACAAATTAGTAGCAAGGCGTTGCACTGACCTACAATGTTTTGTTGTTGTTAACGATATTTGATGCTTCGGATGTCATCAAGTCGTCATCATTAAGATTCGAAATCAGGTTTGGTTTTGTTTGTTTGAAGTTGCTGCCAACTGATGAAGCTCTTTCAGCCGATCATCAAAACCTAACAATGTGACTGTGCCATTTTGCGAATTGGTTGAACAGCACTTTGGCATAGAATGTTTCTTTACACTTTGCTAGCAACTGTGTGAGGCTAGTGGCCAAATTGCAAACCAGTATTGTTGTATTTGCTGTATTTGTAACACACTCAAAATAAAGATGATGATGATGATTATATTATTATTATTATTATTTATAACAGATATATTTTATAACAGATATTATTATATAGTAACTTTCTCTATCATGTAATTATTGTTTTTGTAGTTGTGCATTACATGTAACCAGTATTGTTTTAACAGATGAAGAGCCATTTATTATGGAAATGCTGTTAATAAACCATTATTTATTATTGTTGTTGTTGTTGTTGTTGTTGTTGTTGTTGTTGTTGCTTTGTTGTGTGTTGTTGTTGACCATGCGTATTGTTCCAGTTTCGTCAGTGAACAATCCTTCTTGCTTTTTCAGGGTTTTACCTTTAGTCACGACTGTTTTTCTGTTGGACCTTGGAAAGATATTCTTCCACAAATATCAATTGGGCCTTGTGTTTCTCCTTGGAGAAAGGAAGATACACTTTTTTTTCACATGGGATGTGTTCTTGTTCTGCAGGAGCTTCTGCATATCAATGTCAAATTTGATTTCGCCTTCATCTGGATCGGATCGTGATTGGACGAAAATTCTACCATTTGTCGATGTTGTTTCCTGTGGGCACTCCCCACGTTCGAATATTTGAATGTGCTTTGTTAATTTTCGTCCAATCACGTGTGCAGCAGGGTGTGTGATGGGCCGTTTTCCGCATCCTGAAACCTGACCTCGAGTCGAGCATTTACACGCTTTGGACTTATGCTCAGTAGAACTTAGGCAGTTTTAAAACATATCTTCCTCGACTTAACAAAGTCATTTCTTTCCTTGGACGTTTTTGATCTAAACTGTTCACAACGATAAGGACGATGAGAAATCTTACACATATAACACAGTTTTCTCTTTCTTGGACGTTGTTAGCGAGCATCGTTACTTTTTGACTCGCAGCTCTTTGCCTTGGAAGGTTGATGTCCTTTGGGTGCTTCGTAGACGTTACCTCTGTCTTTGACTTTGAGAAAAAGGGATGGTTCATTACGTCCGCACGGTCTTTCAAGAAGCGCACAACATCTTTGAGCATCTGCATTTCTTGTTCACCATACTTCCTGTTTATGCTTTCCACGAGCTTAGTTTGGGCCCACCTTGGAAGACGCAAGATTATTCTTTCCAGATTATCGGTGCTCATCTTGCCCAGGTAGCCCATATCTTGGAGCGTATCATAGGTTCCTTGGGCATCGTCGGCGAGTTGTCGTAAAGCTTGTTTGTCACTATTTTGAATCATTGGGCCCTTTGTAAGTGCGTCTACTTGTGAGGAAACGTCCAAAGCAATCTTGGAGAGTCCTTAACGCACTGGCAAGCCCTCCCGCATTACCAGTGTTCAGCACTGGAGAAGTCTGAGGGACTTCCCCTGGAAAGCATGTTCATGCGTTTGAGGACGCGTTAACACGAAATTGTTTATTAACTCCTTTAAGACCTTTCAACTATGTCCTTCTCATCAGCGGTTTGACTTCGTTCCGCTTCAAGTAGCGTAAGTAGCGTCATCTTTATTCAATCTTATTTCGAGCTCCATTTTCTTCATTTCTATTTGGACTGCCTTCTATCTCCATTCTTGGGCTTCCTGTGGCAAAACCTTGGCAAACTCCTTGGCCGCCGTCAATTGGAATGCATATTTAACTCAGGGCATTTATTTCCTATAAACTCAGACGGGAAAAACACTCCTTGACGTTGCATTATCTTGGATTACATCGACTATTATGGAATGTCAGTTACACTTTGGATAAACAATCGAATCTTCTCATCATACGATTGTTTTCTTGATCTTTGATTGTAGTATTGGCTTAAAACTTCAAGTAGATCAAAATATTGATTACAACAAACAGAATAGTGTTCCCAGGTACAATATTAAGCTGTGATTGTAATATTTCTACCTTGGCGGCGTTTCTATTGTCGAGGATTTACTTGTCGATTTTATTGCATATTCTTGTGATTGATCCTTCCTACGTATCCTCTTCTAGATCGGTCAAAACTTTCAATATTTGCCAGTAGAACACCTTGTTTATCCATAACAATTCAATTGGCAATTGGTTTTCACAATGTAATGTGTTGAGTGGGTCGTCATCAGATCAAACGAATTCGACGCGGCAATGCTGGTTAACGCCGGTGAAAACCTGACAATTAATTCACAACATTGTTGCACACTTATACCTGCAAATATAACACAAAGACAACAAAAAACTTACCAAATGACGACACGACATGCGAAAACACTCATATCAACGTACTACACACACACACGTCCACATTGTGGAAGCACACGGCACGCATGGTATGACGGGAACAAAAAAGATGAAACGGAATGGAATGGAATGAAGCACGGACACTGGACACAAATACATAAACTTGTTGAGGATAAACCTCGACAATAAGTTACGCTTCTAATGGTGCTAGTGGAATATTCTATGTTACGTTCTTATCTTTTGGAAAAGGCAACAGCAAGAGCATGGTGCTTGTTTTTTGTCTTTGAGGATATTCCAGCCATCTCCTGACCTTATAATATAATACTAGTCTACCTTTACGGCAGTGAATGCTGCCACACAAAATGTTATGCGGAAATGTGGGCATAATGCAAAAGTACTGAATGTATTGTTATGAGAAGCATGTCATCAAAGATGGGCAACAATTTTGTAGTCCAGAAATAATTGTTTCAGTCAAATTCTGTAAATGATAGGTCTATTTAATATTTTATTTTCGGTTAAAACAGTCTCCAAACAAGGCATCTTCGTTTCAGCATCCGAACTTAGTAAGTTTTAAATTTGTGAACAGAATAATTGTGCACAAGAGAAAAAATATATATTTGCGCTTTGGTAGTCTGGGACCAGCGAGAAAGAAATATCAATCAGATTAGAGTCTCGAAGCAAGGTTGAATTAAGACCGTTTCAGTTCCGTGTCATTAATGCAAACTTCAAACAAGATCGAACACCGCTAATTTGATAGGAAAGCATAATTTATTTCGCCGTTGCAGATCCATGGGAATGAGCTTCATTCTAACAATCCCACTGTTCTCGATGTACGAACCACTAGCGCGCAGCTGATATGGAGCTCACCAGGGCGCAGTGTTATGCTGCCCAGATCTTCTCGAGCCATTTGAACCTGTTTTGCAGGCTTGTATAGCCCCATGTCAAGTGCGATGGTTTTGGTAGGACCTACAGCTGTTTTCTTGATGTCTTGGGCTTGCATAAGGATGGCTAGCAGTGTCTGCCATCCATGAACCGGTGCAGCAATGGCCGTGTAACACCCCATTCGAAGCATTACGTCATGCTTCATTCTGATTGGCTAATTGCGTTTGGAGGGCAAAACAAAATTTGCAAAGATTTGTCCCGCACTGTTCTGTCTTGAAAGTTCACTTTCGACTTTGTAAACCATTGCTTGGTTACTGATTAAATAATGGTCAACATCTGTGCTGTCCCTTTATGTACAAACCGTTCGGAACCTGGCGCTGCTGTTCGTTTTTACAGACTTCCTCGGGGGAAAAAAAACACAACTATTAAGGACGTTGCTGCAGCGAATTCGGTGCAAGACCATACCGGTAAATACGTACACTCGGATATGCAGTGCTCATTTTCCAGGAAATCCGAAAAGATTGGGCCCTAACGATGTACCCAGCATCTTTCCATGGACAAAAAGTATCCCGTCCTCGGTCAACAAAACGAAGTGCTTCATCAAGAATAGATATCAGCGATGATAATGACGGCTCTGCAAACGTAAACAATGCTGACTCTACATAATTGAACGTCACGAACAATCATCTCTATCAAACTTACAATTACTTACTGATATAGCGATTAGCTCACCTGCTGAAGCATGTTCAACGTCAGAAACTATAGAAAACACTTTACACCAAGGTAATGACGGTATGAATGGTTTAGTTTATCAGAATCGTACATCATCTTGTAATGTACAAACTCAGACAGACTGTGATACCACTGAGACTGAAATTAGGTCATTGCAAGAATATATCAAGTCATTAGATAACAAAATTAAAATGCTCAAGGAAAAAGAATTGACTTCACAAACTGTGAAATCAAACAAACAAAAACTGAAGTCTTTGACTGGTTTTATAAATGCAGAATTATTGGATATGTGTCTTAATTTTATCACTCATGGGCAACTGATTGAGGAAAACAGCTTCAAACTGCCATTGTCTGAACAATATATGTTGGTGATGATGAGACTAAGACTAGGTTTAACTGAAGAATACCTTGGCTATACTTTTAGTATCACTAAAATGACTGTTTCAAGAATGTTTTAGCGTTGGATTCCTCTGATGTACCGACGGTTTAAACTGCTAGATGTATGGGCATCAAGAGAACAGATTCTCAACTACATGCCAATGTCTATTGCCCTCAAAAACCCACGGCTATGTGTTATTGTTGATTGCACAGAAATAAAAATAACACAACCCAAGGGTCCTGCCAATCAACAGCTAACATTTTCACCCTATACAAATTGCAATACTGCAAAGGCATTGGTTGGAGTGTCACCCACAGGGGCAGACTGTTTTATTTCTGACTTGTATGGTGGAAATATCTCAGACAAGGAGAAAACCAAAAGTGTGGTATACTACATAAGATGGAAAGGGGAGATGAGCTTGATAGAAGACTTAGTGAAACCTCTGGGAATAACGTTACATATTCCAGCATTTCAGTCTGGAAGAAGTCAACTTGAACCAATAGAAGTTGCTCAAAGTAGGAGAATTGCCAACACCAGAATTCATGTTGCTCACTCATGTCCAGTCACATCTTACCATATCTGAATGAAATATTTTTTGTCTGTAGTATGTTGACAAACTTTCAAGAACAACTAGTTAAATGAATACATGTCACTTCAGTAATGCTGGTAATAAAAAATGAGTCATAGAAACACTCCAACTCTTGTATTTGACAAGTTACCCAATCACTGCCTTGAGTTATTCTTTGAACAAATAAGTCATTCTCAGTTGCAATAGCAAAATCACACCACTTAAACATATCCCTACTAACAAATAACTGTAGTTGACATTGATGGTAGTATATGTGACTTATCTTTAGATTCAATTCAGCCTGGTTGGTACTAGAATGTAAACAAAAACTGGTTGACGTTGCAGCTTCTTGCAATGAATTACTCCAACATGATATGGCATCCTTTATTTCCAGGTACCCTTTCCCTCGAGAGTCATCGATGATTACACCATCAGGTGATGCACCTAGCCATCCCATTTCTTGATCAACCAAGAATCCTGCATTCGAAGCTGTTATGTCAGGGTGACCATGTTGACGTTGGTGGTGAAGGTATCTGGCTAAAATCGGAGGCTCTTGGTCTTTGCCCATGGCCATTGCTGCAGTCATGATTCCAGGTTTGCTTCCCAAGAGAGACTTAAGGTGGCTGGACTGGGTTTTTAGGTGGCGTTACCTTCCATGTTTGAACGGAAAATACGTTGCTGCTGACAAGCTAATTTAAAATCATTTTTTTTGTACCAAGTCTAGAGATAGATTAAAGTTTGCCATGATATATGTTTGATCATGATCGGAGTTATTCTAGCGCCAAAATGACGTTATTACGCTTTTTGAATAAATTCGATTTTCAGAGAGAGTAGAGTTTTGTTTAAAAAATTGTCTTCAAGACATAAAGTTCACATGGTCGTCTTCAAGTTTACGAAGTTTCGATGATTTCTATGGAAGCGTTTGCAAATAGATCGAATCGGAACTTTTTGGTAACGAATTTGTAAACAATCCCAAACAATTGTGTCGGGTGCCCGAAAACTTCTCTTTACGGACTATAAGTAAGCTTCTTTTGAGCTCATATTGTTCTGCAACCTTTTCGGGATTCCTTTTAGGAAACGGAAAGAAATCGCTTCATTCGATTTCAAAAAATACGAGTTCCAGTAAACATATGCATTTTGTCTTTTGTCAAGGATTTCACTTGTCTTTACTGAAAGGGGTAAAACTGAAAAATCCGGTGATGAATTTTTCTCTAACTACCAAGTCAATTAGTTTAGATAGCACATTCATCAACCCTGAAGTTTCAAGTTCATTGAAACACTTTAACACGGTCAAATTTGTTTTCTCAAATCCGAAGACTTTTGCATGCCCATTTCCAGAGTATGACAACCGCATCTTATTTGTGTTATGTTTTCTTTGTCATGCATCTCTATTGTACAGAATACTTGCTAAAGTTGTGCATTCCAACACACCATGCATTCCATGCAGCGCCTGATTGCCTTCCGAATCCCTTCCGAGTATGAAAATACCGGTACCTCGGATATGGGCATTGTCACACAATTGTATTATATTATTATATTATCATACTCGGACGGGACTCGGAAGGTAGTCAGGCGGTGCATGTAATGCATGGTGTGTTGGAATGCACAACTTTAGCAAGTATTCTGTACAATAGAGATGCATGACAAAGAAAACATAACACAAATAAGATGCGGTTGTCATACTCTGGAAATGGGCATGCAAAAGTCTTCGGATTTGAGAAAACAAATTTGACCGTGTTAAAGTGTTTCAATGAACTTGAAACTTCAGGGTTGATGAATGTGCTATCTAAACTAATTGACTTGGTAGTTAGAGAAAAATTCATCACCGGATTTTTCAGTTTTACCCCTTTCAGTAAAGACAAGTGAAAATCCTTGACAAAAGACAAAATGCATATGTTTACTGGAACTCGTATTTTTCGGAATCGAATGAAGCGATTTCTTTCCGTTTCCTAAAAGGAATCCCGAAAAGGTTGCAGAACAATATGAGCTCAAAAGAAGCTTACTTATAGTCCGTAAAGAGAAGTTTTCGGGCACCCGACACAATTGTTTGAGATTGTTTACAAATTCGTTACCAAAAAGTTCCGATTCGATCTATTTGCAAACGCTTCCATAGAAATCATCGAAACTTCGTAAACTTGAAGACGACCATGTGAATTTTATGTCTTGAAGACAATTTTTTAAACAAAGCTCTACTCTCTCTGAAAATCGAATTTATTCAAAAAGCGTAATAACGTCATTTTGGCGCTAGAATAACTCCGATCATGATCAAACATATATCATGGCAAACTTTAATCTATCTCTAGACTTGGTACAAAAAATTGATTTTTAATTAGCTTGTCAGCAGCAACGAATTTTCCGTTCAAACATGGAAGGTAACGCCACCTAAAAACCCAGTCCAGCCACCTTAAGTATCGATGAGGGGAAAATGTTCTGATTCCTGTTGATAATACGGCCACAGGTTGAACCAGTAATTCTTCCTCTTCTCTCACTGAACCACAATGGACAATCACTCTGTGTCTTAGTTTTATCGAAAATATCCATCCTTTCTTCTGCAGTTTTGTTCAAATGCTTCTTATATTGCACTCTCTACTGGGTGGTGTTTACATTTATTATATAGTCAAGTCAATCCGCGCGCTCTGATTGGCTGAAAACTGTGCTGTATCAGAGAACAGAGCACGGTTTGATGACGCACAGGCAGCCCAAGCAGGGCATTTGTGGAGTGTACGAACGTACAGCTGAATGTATGGGGCGAAAATATCGTAAAATTGGTTTGTAATAAACTTGACTAACCTTTGTCTGTAGTTGTTTTTGATATTATGTAGATCCTTTCTAGCTGGTTTTTAGCCGTTTTAAGGGTTGTTTTAGATTTTTCTCCCCACCTAGTAGTAAGAGAGGACAAGGCTGGAGACTCCAGTCGCCAACCACTCCAACTCGATCGACAATTTATCCCCGATAAATCCCTCCATCGACCCCAAAATGACCACAGGGTGGAAGGCCAATGATCCTTCTATCCAGAAATCATACTAGAATCCAGAAATACCAAATTAAACCCAAACATTTGCTCCGTATTCTTGCTCTATTCGCTCGACTTTTCGCTTGGGAAAAGCCGTTAGCCTTCCTTTCAAGACATCCGAGCTTTGTGACCTGGCCTGATTTTGAAAAAATCATTCTGATTGGTCGTTGGTCGTCATGGTGTCATGCCATCTTGTCCCCTCGACCGGAGGGAAAGTAGTGGCAAAACCGATACGCTGCAGGACACACACAGTCAAAACGTAAACATGCCTTTTGTCTTGCGTCAACCAGTCAAAACGTAACAACACTGCAGGGAAAACTCATAATGTAGAATTCTCGTGATATTTGAAAGCCTTTATACTGAAATCGATTGTGTAGTAAGAAAAAGAAAACATACAACTTCCACAATAATGCAAATCCACAATGTAAGTACGCCCGTTTTCGATTTTTGTCTTTTGATTTGACATTTGAATCTCACTGATCTCGACATCACAAATTGTAGGTTGACTGATGAACAACAAACTGTTTTAACTTTCGTTGAAAGAGGTCACAACATATTAATAACTGGCCAAGCAGGTACCGGGAAGTCTTTTTTGGTAAATGAAATCGTGAAACAGCTTCGTCTACATAACAAATCAGTAGCCGTAATCTGTTCTAGTGGTCTGTCGTGCACCGTCTATGACAACACTGCAGGGCTGAATGCATCGACCGTCCATTCGTTTTATGGCCTTCAGACGGCAGACCTACCTAACAATTGTGTAATAGAACGAGCAGCAGCCAACAATCTGGTGAGAGAACGGTTAATGGTTGACACTATAATATGGGACGAGGCAAGTATGTCTAGTGAGCGTATACTGCAGCTGGCAAAAACGCGATTCACCGCAAGGTTGGCCACGAAGAAGTCGATATGTTTCCATTTGCTGGCAAACAGTTGGTGATAGTCGGAGATTTCCTTCAGCTGAGACCAGTCCCCAGCGAGTTTGATGAAGGCAGATTTATGTTTGAATCTGATCTTTTCAAAGAAGCCATTCCTCACACCTTTTCGTTGACGCGTTTGATGCGTCAGGAAGATGGCGAACTTCAATTTCTTTCTGCCTTACGAGAACTACGATTGGGGAGAACTACGACAGAAAGTACAATGTTCCTTACTTCTCTCTCTAGGGAACTTGATGATGACCAGAAACGCTCTGCCGTTCACATCTTTTTCAAAAGAATTCCTGCGGAGTTGCATAATTTGTCAGTTCTCAGAGAACTTCCTGGCGCATACGTCCGCTTTGAAAGCGTAAAAGAGGGGAACACTACTGGTATCAATTGCCCCGCACCAGATGTACTGATGTTAAAACCCGGTTGCAGGGTTATGTTGACATGGAACAAGTCCGCGAAACTGAAAAATGGGACTCAGGGTGTCTTCCAAGGTATGCACAACGACGTTTTATTAGAAGTCTATTTTCCTGGAGTTGGTCTTACCAAGCTTACCAAGGAAACATGGTTGAAGCGTGACAGGAATGGCCAGGTCATAGGCTCTTTCACTCAGTACCCTTTGGCTCTGTCATACGCCATAACTTGTCACAAGTCTCAAGGCCAAACCCTTTCTTCAGCAATAGTTCATTGTTCACAGGAATTTGTCCCTGGTCTGACCTATGTTGCCACTTCACGTGTGAGATCTGCCAGTAACTTACAACTGCTAGACTTTGATCCAAAGTTTTTATTGGTGTCACCCCAGAATGTGCTTGACATTAATTCGACTCATTACGGGAATATAGAAGAAATAAATCTTGCTGTTGCAAAAAAGGAACTGGGAGACAGGTTTTTCAAAGTATGTGATGTGTATTGTTGTGAGGATGGCCCTTCAACAGATGAAGACTTCACTATTCCTGTTGATATGTTAGACCGCATGGTGTGTAGCTACTTTGAGAGGGAAGACGTTCCTGTACCAGAAGACCTTGCCACTGTGTATGATAACCTGAATGAAAGTGAGAACCAATATGCTTACCTTCCAGAACAATTTGACATACATCAATTCCTCACCTCTATGTTGAATGAAAGTCCTTCAACTCCAAAGCAGCAAAGAATGAATGAAATCATCAATGGGTTGATTTTTAATCAAAATATCCTCCCATTCATAAAGCTGATTTGGTATCACTGTTTCTTAATCTTCTGTGACCGCATTCCTGATGACCCAGAAGAGGTAGTCATTGAGTTTTCAAGGCAGGCCTTTACAGGTATAACTGCTGAGCTGCATTCATTTTGGGGATCTGATCAGTATCGCCAATATCTCAAAGGTCTGTTTAACAGCCTGCACATTTCTGATTGTTATACTGTGGTTGGTAGTGAAATAGGAATGAAAGTATATCTACTTTTCTTGGAGAATTTGAGAACAGAAACACGAAACCGACAAATAGAAGAACCAGTTCAATTCAAAGTATCTGAAATGCTAGATGAAGGTCAGTCAAAGGTACGACACGTTGGTGCTTGGGCCATAAGGAAAGTACTAGAAAAGGGAAGAAAATATGTCAGACAAAATATGAATTCACTGACAGCGACAACCATTAAGGTAATGCGATCGTGCAATTTTTTGTCGAACAATTCTTTTTAAACTTGGCACAAATATTGATTTTGAGTGCTAGAGTAGAAAAATGAAATAAAAAATGGGGGTCACCGAATCCATTGAGCAGATATAATTTTTCAAAGATGGGGCTTGCGGCCATCTTTTCTGGCAAAAATGGATAATGGAATTACAAGCTCTTGCTATCCGTATAAGTCGGTAATAATAAAAGCAATACTTTCAAATGATACATATGTTAACATAATATAATGATAAAACAGAAATTTGTCATTTTATTGTGTCGAACAATAAGTTTTCAAAGCCAAAATTTCAAAAACAATACATTTTGACCGTCCTTTACGATCCTATTTTTGGACATTTTGGCGATTTCCTTAAAATTTAGCTCGAAGACCTACCCTCATTTTTAACTCGTGGATTGCGTAGCATCCACGAGTTATTGGGATGAGATGGGGGAAAGTTAATATATGCACCAAATTGTAAACTCGTTCCCAGGGCTCTCTCATTTCATACAAAACGGCGGCCATTGCCATTGTACTTGGCATTGACAGTATTTTATCGGACTTTAGGCATTCAACCCTGGAAATACCCTGAGAATCAATTAACTATGTATACTCTAAACAAACCAGTTTGCAAGCGACAAATACTCAGTGCTCTGATAGAGTAAAAAAAAACTACTATATGCTACAACACATCGAGTGAAGGATTTAAGCTTATACACCGTATAGCCGATTGTGCCGAGTCGGAAGAAGGCCAAGTTTACAAAGCATTCAGGGAGGATCGAGGATGGAATATTAACCTAGGGTCTACTCAGTGTCACTGACTTGAATCACATGGCAGTTTCCTTTGTCGTCTTCGAAGGAGAAAGAGAAGATAAATGTTGGAGTTCAGTTTATTAGTGGGACAAACTTTAAAAAGCCGTTTTTGGACGCCTTCACTGAAGCGAATTATCGGGTATAAAGTGTTTCATATCATTGTTTCACTCTCTGCATGTACTAAGCTAAATATGTAGTAGTAGTAGTAGTTTATTATGCGTCATTATACGATTTATTGGTATATTTTCGTTCGTTTGGTATTCCTTTGTAAAAGCTATTACCCGTGTAAACATGGTGAACATCTCGATCGCCTTAAAACACTTTATTTCGAAGTCTAGATGAAAAATAGACACAACACTTCTTGAATACATTTTACTAAAATGTTCAAATACGTTTTCTCTCTAAGAACGAAATGTAAAACATACGGCACATCACGAAAGATAACCTCTATATATGACATGTGCTGGTTCCATGCTCAA
The DNA here is from genome assembly GCA_033675265.1 of Actinostola sp. cb2023. Classification (NCBI taxonomy): domain Eukaryota; kingdom Metazoa; phylum Cnidaria; class Anthozoa; order Actiniaria; family Actinostolidae; genus Actinostola; species Actinostola sp. cb2023. Next base: position 126,498 of record JAUJYZ010001270.1, read on the forward strand.
ACATGCCCTAACGTATTCTTCAAGGCGTTCCTCGTCACTCACATACGGGAATCCACGAGTTCACCAAATGGTGCCTTTGATTTGATATGTTTTAGCTTTCGTAAATACCTACTCAGGGCAAAAATATCAGGGTAGGTCACCGTGTTAGATTTTTAGATATTCGCCGTTGAGTATTAAAACGCTTGATCCGCCATATTGAAAGAGCTCTACCACAGGAAGCCCAACCAATGAAAAGTAGTTCGAAAATGAACATTTCGTAGATTTACTCAAAAAATAGCTCGAAGACCTGTCTTCATTTTTTGATATTTTCTAGCTTTAGTTGACCTAGACCTACAGTGGAAAAATCAGCATAGGTCACCGACTTAGATTTTTAGATAATCGCCGTTGAATATCATGCGCAGGAAAGATGCGCACGAATGCACGATCGCATTACCTTAAGTCTGTACACCAGTACTTTACCATGTGTAATCTGTTGGAGAACAATGTTATTGTTCCATTCTCTTCCCTCCAAGAAGATTCAGAATATCAAGAAACTCTCCAAGTAACCGAGAGTCGCCAATACCGGGAAAGAGGTCTCTTGCATATCAGTGACACTGCATTTGAATTGTTATGGAGCTAGAACAGCAAAGGGTAGACACTATAAATGAAAACAGACTGAAGAAATTCAAAGGTAATTATTTATATAGCATTTAGAATTTCATATACATACATGTATTTTTATTATTATTTTCATTGTTTTGTACACGACCCCACAAGCTTTTCAGCTTTAATTTCAATTGTGTTTAAATAAAGTTATTGTATTGTATTGTAGGTGATTTGGTATCCCATGCCTTAAAGGGGGACTCTGACGAAAATCGTTCGAAATTTAGTTGAGCTGAAACTTCATTGAATAATTCTTCAAGGGTCTGATAATCACTAGTTAAAATCTTTTTTCGATATTCCAAAGGGAAGTACAGTATTTTTATGAATCTTTAGAGGTGTCAGTGACGTCATCTACTCAACCCAACATTCAGCTCCATACATTTATTTGTATTTTGTGATCAAAATATCTCAATGTTTTGTTCAGATAACAGCTCTGCATTGAAGAAAGCTGGTCAGACAATCAATCCTAAGCACAAATAATGTAAGAAAACTCCTTCACCCAAACTTTTAGCTTCATAGAAATAAAATAATTCAAGAAACTAAACACAAAGAAATGTATGGAGCGAAGCTGTATTGATTGTTTGGGTTGAGTAGATGACATCACTGACACTTCTAAAGATTCATAAAAATGTAATACTTCCCATAGGAATTTTGAGAAAACACATTAACCAGTAATTGTATGGCTCTTTGAGAATATTTCAGTGAAGTTTCAGGTCAAATAAATTTCGAATGATTTTCGTCAGAGTCCCCCTTTAAAAGAAGCAAAATACAATAAAGTTCTTGAAGGAAAGTGGTTGTCATGCTTCAAGAATTTGAATGATGGTGCAGAAGTAAGTACTATATACTAGCATATAATAACATTAAAACTGTCATATAACATGACATTAAAAATTGGTTGTCTACATTGTAGTTTTAATAACATTTTGTGATGTCAAACCCATTGTCAATTAAAGAATACAGACAATATTGTATGCAAATTATTTAATTACCTTGTGTATGTGTTTATTTTTCCAATTTAGGATCTAGCTCTTGACCTTTTTAATCAAGTGATTAACAGATATACCAACATGGCTGGGAATCAGTTTCTCCGCGACTTCAGGTTGGCACACAGTTTGAAGAAAAGTGTCGAGCTGAGAAAGAAAATTCAACAAAGGAAAGAAATACAAGCTGAAAAGGGAGACAGAGTCCCATACAAGGTACTGAGTGATTGAGTTGTCTTCTATTTTTGCACTATGATTCATGCTATACTGTACACTATAATTGTAAAAAAGTAACAACCAAACTATATATATTGTAAATGAGTTCAACATCCATTTTTAAAGGAAATCCTAGAGGACAAAAGTGAGGGGAAGGTTCAGAGCCATGGTCGTCTGACCAATTTCATTCAAAAGCACAAATGTGCTGGTTTGGTTAGAACATTCCGGAAAGATGAACTGCAAGCACTGTGTAAAGCCTATGGGATCCATTACAACAGTAAGTCAAACAAGAAATGGATGGCCCAAAAATTGGCTGAAACTGTACCAGCATCCAGGGGAGTACTTATCACAGAACATATCACTGAAGGATAGATCGAATCATAATTTTTTAACATTCACTCAGATTACATGAGAAAACAATCTTATTCTAACAAGAAATGGATTTCCAAAAATTGGCTGAAACTGTACCAGATTCGGGGGAGTACGTACAGAACATATATCACTGAATGATAGATCGAATCACAATTTTTTAACATTCACTCGGATTACATGAGAAAACAATCTTATTCAGATAATAAATTTGCTTTGGTCATTCAGTGTTACAATTTGAAAATGGGAATACATGTAATGTGAATGAGATTGTTTTCAGATGAAACTACATGATTCAGGTCAGTTTTGCTGAAGTTAATTATTGTTATAGTTGATGTGTCATATGTTTCAATTAAAGTATGACTGGAGGCTTGATCAAAATAATGACCTATATAGATCAGTTATTTTTTTTTAATCATATAACACATGATCAGTGCAATTGTGGTATATACATACATTCGTGTATCTAAATTGAACCCAGTGTGACCAGTGTTACTGAGTTCTGGTATATTCGTATACAAGCTCTATACATATAAGCTTAATTATGTAAGCTTATATGTCATAGTTAATTTTTTTCCTCTAGATAATTTTTCCTGGCTATTGTTTCGACATAAACTTATATGACACCTATAATCTGCATATATGGTAAAGAAACAATAAAGTATATTTGAATTATGAATACAGAACAATAAGCCTGGAAAAATTTAGCTAAACCTAATGTACAAAAATTAGCTACAACGTATACATATAAAGCTTAAAACTGTTTATTCAAGTGTTATACTGTATAATAAATTTATTAACTTATATATGTTTACCTAGCTTATAAATTATTATAGAAATAAACTTACCCCTTCGCTGGAAGGTTCGATCGATCGATCTGCATGGATATATTAATATAAGCTTAAGCTTAACAACACAGGCACAGCTTAAAAACACCCAAAAATCCAGCCCTAGTCTGTTGCATGGCCATCAGTAGCACGGTTATAAATTAAAGCCTCTTTGTTTTCGTCTCTTCCTGGTTTTGAGCATGAGAAACAGAAATTCTAACATTTTACCATGCATGTGTTCGTACATGAACATATTTTTGAGCCTACGTTCTTTTTGGCATGCGGGACGATAACAACAAAATGGCGTCGTGCAGTTGGCCATGCATTCGGTTGGTATGTTTTAAGTTATATATATTTGATATGTACATGTTTGCTGTTTGTTATAGGTTACAATTACTGCGTACAATTATCAGTTTTTACTTAGAGGTAATGAGCAGGCAGATAACTTATTAGTATCTGAGCTAAATTTCCCTGCATTGCTCTTACGGCTAATCGTAGTTTGGCCAAACCGTATAGAATTTTGTGTCGACTGTTGTTGACGATATGTCGGATTGTTGTTTCTGTCCATTACATGCACGGACTTGACAAAAATGGTTTTCGACACAATCCTGGTTGATTATTGCAGGCTTAATGACTGAATTAGGGAATCTTTCCAACTTAATTGTAACCATTGAACGAAAACCCAAACACGTAGACTGGATATCAAACCATAGTTTCGAGGAAACAAATTGGTTATTTTTCTCCTTCTCCTGACATTCCTCGCGCCACTTTTTCATAAACTCGTAGAAAGCCATAAGTCTACCATCGTTTCTGGTAGAGATGGTGAGTTTGTCACTGAAGATGCTCACAAGCGCCGACGTGTGCTCGAGAAGAGCTATTGTTGATCTCAGAGACTCACCATCATCTCCACAAACATCCAGACAATCAGCGAAAAAAATTAAGATATTTAACAAGATATTACCATGTATCATATTATATAGTATTCTTAATAAATCACATATATTTATATGTCAATATGCATCTGCAGTATTTTATTTAAATGGAATTTTTTACTGTGTTGATACTAAAGGCACTGTTTACATGGGAGAAGGATATATATACTCTAGATATATTCGTAGCAATACAGCTATTTCAAAAAAGTTTTATTTACCGGTACATGATAAAATCCCAACATACATTGGATGCATTACCCCTTATAGTTTATACATGATGTTTTTTCCTACACACCTGCATTAGAAACAGCATTTTCTTATCAAGAACATCTTCTGCTAAGTGATTCCTCATCTTGGATGCTGAATCCAGATCGAAATGCTGTAATGTTAGCTTCTCGTGGAGTGGTAGGGTGAAGTTCCTCTGATCCCACATGAATGCATTTTTAAACTGCATCCATGTGATGGAGTTGCCTTGAAACTGCAGGTGTCTAGGCTTTCCTTGTAGATTGCTCTTTGTTATGTTGTTGCGAATCTTTTTGATGTTATGCTGGAATGAAATATCAGCATCAATCCAAATACAGTATAGCTCTAATTATTCTAATTGATCGTGACACGCTATACCTGAGTACCTGAATCAGTCCCCTGTCATGTATTACCCATGAATTAGAATATGATTCAAAGTATATTTACCTTGGGGTCCATAATAAAGACCATGGAACTTCCAGTGTACATGTTGTAGGTAACAAACTGCTTTGCACTTGTTTGTTGGAAGTGGAGTTGCACAAACTGCCGATTACAGTCTGCCCCATCTAATATGCACCAATATATACTGCATGGAAATTAATTAGCCATAATCAATACAGGAATGGTTATAGAGAATATCCTTTTTTTTACCCTTAGTTCATTATCAAAATTAATACTGTACATTTCCAATTAGAGTGCAACCATTTAGATCTGTGAAACTATACTAACTAATTAGTACTAAAAAGCACTAATTAAGCAATAGAAAACAATTGAGATAACACTCTTTAGTAATATCAAATAGGAATTCATGAAAGAAAAGAGCAGAGCACTCAAGCTGAACTTCTTGTTTTTCTTTTAATTAATTCCTATTTCAATGGTATTTTTCTTATAATTATATGACAGTATGTGTATTACTCTATCTCTTACATAAAGTCAAACTGCCACATCTTTTTTACACCTTCCCAAAAGATGAAATAGAGAGCACTTGGGGTGCAGCTTCTTGAAGGAAATTGTGCTATTGGGAAGCGGAAAACCGTTATCACCAAGAAAAAATAAACTGTAGCACTTGTGTGGCTAGTTCTGGCTCTGTGTTACCTGTATGTATAAAGTACAAAGCAAATCAAAATATTCTGTCACATATATGTATTAAATTTGAATGCTAGTTTTGAATTATTGACAATTAATTTTCACCTGAGAGTCTATTCATGGCTTCGTGATGTTCTCCAAGATCTACCAGGCCAACTAGTTTGTGCTTTCCATTTGTCATCACCATCTCCAAGTTTTTCCTAATAGATATGCATAAACATAATGATACAAAGTCATGTATTTTATAATACACCTGTTTTCAAAAACGTTGCCCATTACAAAATACAAAATAGTAAAATAGCAAAAAAAGAATTAATTAGAGAAACATTAATTAATTAATTAATTCCTTTTTACTATTTTACTATTTTGTATTTTGTAAATGGGCAAACGTGTTTGAAAACAGGTGTATATAGATCAGGTAACACGAAAGTAATTTGCAAGATGCCACTGACAATGTATAGAATATGGTAATTTATAATAGTAATATATTTTGTTAGTATCCCTAGCAGTCGTGTTTAGCGTCGTCACGTAACGCTCTCACACTCATATTTATCTATCATCAAATATCTATCTATCTATCTATCTATCTATCTATCTATCTATCTATAATAATAATAATCAATTTAATAATAAATCTATTAATAATATCTATCTATCTACCTATCTATCTAAAAATACACACCTGTATTTTCATCTCATCGATGACAAAGCCACCCCAAAGGTTTAGGTTCTTTTCCTTTGCTTCCTTTAAACACCAAGACAAAATGTTGTCATGCCAACCTGTCTACTGTTCCATCTTGTTTTTATGCCATCTGTATATAAAGTGTGAAAAGAAAAGTCAGCACATTCTGAAAATTTATCAGATCAGCTGTGCCTGCAATTTTAATATAATTATAATACTGCACAGGTATACTTCAAAATAACTATACCTTATTGTTCTGTGCTTGGGAGTTTCATAAATTGTCTAAGTGGTTCCAGGACATGAGGATTTTTACAGTATAACTCAAGGCAAAGTCTGATTATCCTGTAAAAAAAGACAATTTATAACATTCAAAAATATAACAGGAGGGTTAAGCTAAATGCTCAAAATAAATCCATTTGATTAGACTTACTTTGGATGCCATCTGTAACCATTATTGCTTGTTGTTTGCAATATTTGCTTTTGCTGTCCAGAAGGCATTCCATGTTCTCTGGAAACATCTTCCTTTTTTACTGTCCTTATAATATAGGCAAGATCATCATGGTCCTCCTTGTCCATTTCATACATTGATCATCAATTTCTGTTTTCGCAGTACTGGACCCTCTTCTCTGCGTTCCTCTTTGCCTTTTGCTCTTTTCTAATTTGCCATAGAACGTCCTACTTAGAGAGGTACCTCTTAGTGGTTTGGGGTTTTCTCTCGATTCGTCTTCCTTTCTTTTTTTTCTGTTTTTATCAATTTTTTTTAAGTGGGAGCAGCTGAAACAGTAAAAACCTGGAGGTTCGATCAACTTGCATTCAGCGCTGTATGCAATTTAAATTTTTTCCTCCTTTGTGCAGAGGTCTTCGTAGTTTTCCAATGACATGGGGTACCATTGCAGACATTTCCTCTCCCTCTGCGACGGAAATTCCAGAACAAAGGCTCGAACAAGAAAGGAAATCAATAAAACAGGGCAAACTTGGTTATATTTCTTCTTGTATTTGTAGATGATTCAACATCGTACCAATGCCAAAGTGCTTCTTTAAATCAGCGAATAAACGAACCGTGGCACTTCATTCCATACGCTATTTGACCTGAGCAATTCGAAATCACTGACAATTCTGTAATCTGTCGTTGATTTTTGGAAAGTTGTGTTCTCTATTTTCAAATAGGAAAACTCCATGTCGTTTCTGATCACGTCCAGCCAGCAGGCGGCTCAAAATTATCCAGGCTTTCGATGCCGTTATTATTTGAAATGCCAGCCTCTGATTGTTTTTCCTTTTCAGGTTTAAGTAAAAAACGTCTGACGTTGTCCGGCAGAACCTCGCTTTACCAGCCGCCACTCTGTCTTTCCAAATATCAGATACGATGTGTCCGAGAGAACGGGAATTCAGTGGAGTATCGTTGAATTCTCTTTGTCAACATCAGCCAAATTTAAAATTTCCTTCGTGGCAAAGACACACTGATTCTCTGAGAACTCAAAGTTCGCTAACAAACCTTTTAAAAATAAATAAAGTAGGGTAAATAAATACAATATTACATGCGGACAAGAAATTTGTAGCATTTACTCAGGTAAATTATTCAAACACAAAGATCCGTACGTTTTAAAAACCGGTGAGCTGTCGACCAACGATTTTTTTCATAATGTACACATATAAATGTACTCCCTCACCATATCTTCCACGAAATGAATACTTGAAAT
>JAUJYZ010000951.1:0-134104 GCA_033675265.1 Actinostola sp. cb2023
TGTGAACTACAGAGCTTCAGCGTTGGGAAGAGTTGTCGACGTCGCTAGAGTTTTGGTATTCGGCGAGTTTTTGGAGGTCGATCGCGAAAATACTAAAATGTCACAAAACGTCGGTCGCCTAAGAAAACCGTCTTCCATCAAAAAACTATCCAGCACAGAATCTCGGTTCTTTCGTCAAAAAAACTGCATCGACCAGTTTTTCCTGCAAAAACAGCTTTATCGCGATAAACCAAGTTTTTTGCAGATAAGTGAATTCTGCCGAAGGAACGAATTTTCTGTGAACTTACAGAGCTTCAGCATTGGGATGAGTTGTCGACGTCGCTAGAGTTTTGGTATTCGGCGAGTTTTTGGAGGTCGATCGCGAAAATACTAAAATGTCACAAAACGTCGGTCGCCTAAGAAAAGCGTCTTCCATCAAAAAAACTATCCAGCACAGAATCTCGGTCGAATAAGATCAAGTTCTTTCGTCAAAAAGCTGCATCGACCAGTTTTTCTGCAAAACAGCTTTATTGCGATAAACCAAGTTTTTTGCAGATAAGTGAATTCTGCCGAAGGAACGAATTTTCTGTGAACTACAGAGCTTCAGCGTTGGGAAGAGTTGTCGACGTCGCTAGAGTTTTGGTATTCGGCGAGTTTTTTGAGGTCGATCGCGAAAATACTAAAATGTCACAAAACGTCGGTCGCCTAAGAAAACCGTCTTCCATCAAAAAACTATCCAGCACAGAATCTCGGTTCTTTCGTCAAAAAACTGCATCGACCAGTTTTCCTGCAAAACAGCTTTATTGCGATAAACCAAGTTTTTTGCAGATAAGTGAATTCTGCCGAAGGAACGAATTTTCTGTGAACTACAGAGCTTCAGCGTTGGGAAGAGTTGTCGACGTCGCTAGAGTTTTGGTATTCGGCGAGTTTTTGGAGGTCGATCGCGAAAATACTAAAATGTCACAAAACGTCGGTCGCCTAAGAAAAGCGTCTTCCATCAAAACACTATCACAGAATCTCGCTCGAATAAGATCAAGTTCTTTCGTCAAAAAGCTGCATCGACCAGTTTTTCTGCAAAACAGCTTTATTGCGATAAACCACGTTTTTTGCAGATAAGTGAATTCTGCCGAAGGAACGAATTTTCTGTGAACTACATAGCTTCAGCATTGGGATGAGTTGTCGACGTCGCTAGAGTTTTGGTATTCGGCGAGTTTTTGGAGGTCGATCGCGAAAATACTAAAATGTCACAAAACGTCGGTCGCCTAAGAAAACCGTCTTCCATCAAAAAACTATCCAGCACAGAATCTCGGTTCTTTCGTCAAAAAACTGCATCGACCAGTTTTCCTGCAAAACAGCTTTATCGCGATAAACCAAGTTTTTTGCAGATAAGTGAATTCTGCCGAAGGAACGAATTTTCTGTGAACTTACAGAGCTTCAGCATTGGGATGAGTTGTCGACGTCGCTAGAGTTTTGGTATTCGGCGAGTTTTTGGAGGTCGATCGCGAAAATACTAAAATGTCACAAAACGTCGGTCGCCTAAGAAAAGCGTCTTCCATCAAAAAACTATCCAGCACAGAATCTCGGTTCTTTCGTCAAAAAACTGCATAGACCAGTTTTCCTGCAAAACAGCTTTATTGCGATAAACCAAGTTTTTTGCAGATAAGTGAATTCTGCCGAAGGAACGAATTTTCTGTGAACTACAGAGCTTCAGCGTTGGGAAGAGTTGTCGACGTCGCTAGAGTTTTGGTATTCGGCGAGTTTTTGGAGGTCGATCGCGAAAATACTAAAATGTCACAAAACGTCGGTCGCCTAAGAAAACCGTCTTCCATCAAAAAACTATCCAGCACAGAATCTCGGTTCTTTCGTCAAAAAACTGCATCGACCAGTTTTCCTGCAAAACAGCTTTATCGCGATAAACCAAGTTTTTTGCAGATAAGTGAATTCTGCCGAAGGAACGAATTTTCTGTGAACTTACAGAGCTTCAGCATTGGGATGAGTTGTCGACGTCGCTAGAGTTTTGGTATTCGGCGAGTTTTTGGAGGTCGATCGCGAAAATACTAAAATGTCACAAAACGTCGGTCGCCTAAGAAAAGCGTCTTCCATCAAAAAACTATCCAGCACAGAATCTCGGTCGAATAAGATCAAGTTCTTTCGTCAAAAAGCTGCATCGACCAGTTTTTCTGCAAAACAGCTTTATTGCGATAAACCAAGTTTTTTGCAGATAAGTGAATTCTGCCGAAGGAACGAATTTTCTGTGAACTACAGAGCTTCAGCGTTGGGAAGAGTTGTCGACGTCGCTAGAGTTTTGGTATTCGGCGAGTTTTTGGAGGTCGATCGCGAAAATACTAAAATGTCACAAAACGTCGGTCGCCTAAGAAAAGCGTCTTCCATCAAAACACTATCACAGAAGTCGAATAAGATCAAGTTCTTTCGTCAAAAAACTGCATCGACCAGTTTTTCTGCAAAACAGCTTTATTGCGATAAACCAAGTTTTTTGCAGATAAGTGAATTCTGCCGAAGGAACGAATTTTCTGTGAACTACAGAGCTTCAGCGTTGGGAAGAGTTGTCGACGTCGCTAGAGTTTTGGTATTCGGCGAGTTTTTTGAGGTCGATCGCGAAAATACTAAAATGTCACAAAACGTCGGTCGCCTAAGAAAAGCGTCTTCCATCAAAAAACTATCCAGCACAGAATCTCGGTCGAATAAGATCAAGTTCTTTCGTCAAAAAGCTGCATCGACCAATTTTTCTGCAAAACAGCTTTATTGCGATAAACCAAGTTTTTTTGCAGATAAGTGAATTCTGCCGAAGGAACGAATTTTCTGTGAACTACAGAGCTTCAGCGTTGGGAAGAGTTGTCGACGTCGCTAGAGTTTTGGTATTCGGCGAGTTTTTTAGGTCGATCGCGAAAATACTAAAATGTCACAAAACGTCGGTCGCCTAAGAAAAGCGTCTTCCATCAAAAAACTATCCAGCACAGAATCTCGGTTCTTTCGTCAAAAAACTGCATCGACCAGTTTTCCTGCAAAACAGCTTTATCGCGATAAACCAAGTTTTTTGCAGATAAGTGAATTCTGCCGAAGGAACGAATTTTCTGTGAACTTACAGAGCTTCAGCATTGGGAAGAGTTGTCGACGTCGCTAGAGTTTTGGTATTCGGCGAGTTTTTGGAGGTCGATCGCGAAAATACTAAAATGTCACAAAACGTCGGTCGCCTAAGAAAAGCGTCTTCCATCAAAAAACTATCCAGCACAGAATCTCGGTTCTTTCGTCAAAAAACTGCATCGACCAGTTTTCCTGCAAAACAGCTTTATTGCGATAAACCAAGTTTTTTGCAGATAAGTGAATTCTGCCGAAGGAACGAATTTTCTGTGAACTACAGAGCTTCAGCGTTGGGAAGAGTTGTCGACGTCGCTAGAGTTTTGGTATTCGGCGAGTTTTTGGAGGTCGATCGCGAAAATACTAAAATGTCACAAAACGTCGGTCGCCTAAGAAAAGCGTCTTCCATCAAAAAAACTATCCAGAATCACAGAATCTCGGTTCTTTCGTCAAAAAACTGCATCGACCAGTTTTCCTGCAAAACAGCTTTATCGCGATAAACCAAGTTTTTTTTGCAGATAAGTGAATTCTGCCGAAGGAACGAATTTTCTGTGAACTTACAGAGCTTCAGCATTGGGATGAGTTGTCGACGTCGCTAGAGTTTTGGTATTCGGCGAGTTTTTGGAGGTCGATCGCGAAAATACTAAAATGTCACAAAACGTCGGTCGCCTAAGAAAAGCGTCTTCCATCAAAACACTATCACAGAATCTCGGTCGAATAAGATCAAGTTCTTTCGTCAAAAAGCTGCATCGACCAGTTTTTCTGCAAAACAGCTTTATTGCGATAAACCAAGTTTTTTGCAGATAAGTGAATTCTGCCGAAGGAACGAATTTTCTGTGAACTACAGAGCTTCAGCGTTGGGAAGAGTTGTCGACGTCGCTAGAGTTTTGGTATTCGGCGAGTTTTTTGAGGTCGATCGCGAAAATACTAAAATGTCACAAAACGTCGGTCGCCTAAGAAAACCGTCTTCCATCAAAAAACTATCCAGCACAGAATCTCGGTTCTTTCGTCAAAAAACTGCATCGACCAGTTTTCCTGCAAAACAGCTTTATTGCGATAAACCAAGTTTTTTGCAGATAAGTGAATTCTGCCGAAGGAACGAATTTTCTGTGAACTACAAGAGCTTCAGCGTTGGGAAGAGTTGTCGACGTCGCTAGAGTTTTGGTATTCGGCGAGTTTTTGGAGGTCGATCGCGAAAATACTAAAATGTCACAAAACGTCGGTCGCCTATGAAATGCGTCTTCCATCAAAAAACTATCCAGCACAGAATCTCGGTTCTTTCGTCAAAAAACTGCATCGACCAGTTTTCCTGCAAAACAGCTTTATTGCGATAAACCAAGTTTTTTGCAGATAAGTGAATTCTGCCTAAGGAACGAATTTTCTGTGAACTACAGAGCTTCAGCGTTGGGAAGAGTTGTCGACGTCGCTAGAGTTTTGGTATTTGGCGAGGTTTTTGAGGTCGATCGCGAAAATACTAAAATGTCACAAAACGTCGGTCGCCTAAGAAAAGCGTCTTCCATCAAAACACTATCACAGAATCTCGGTCGAATAAGATAAAGTTCTTTCGTCAAAAAGCTGCATCGACCAGTTTTTCTGCAAAACAGCTTTATTGCGATAAACCAAGTTTTTTGCAGATAAGTGAATTCTGCCGAAGGATAGTCGTTTGACGTGAAAGTATCAGAACGCTTTTTTGCTGTTGGTTTTCATTTTTGGGTCGATTTGCTGCTAGCATTACAACAATAAAAAATCGACCCAAAAATGAAAACCAACAGCAAAAAAGCGTTCTGATACTTTCACGTCAAACGACTATCTCGAGTTTTTTGATACTGCGCATGACCGAGCTAAAACAACATGCTAGGTGATTTTGATACAATAATATGAGGTCTGAGAATCATGAGCAAGTGTGAAAGTGACCTGTACTTTCAAAGAACAGCCAAAGTTCAAGGTAAAACAACATGCTAGGTGATTTTGATACAATAATATGAGGTCTGAGAATCATGAGAAAGTGTGAAAGTGACCTGTACTTTCAAAGAACAGCCAAAGTTCAAGGCTAAAAACAACATGCTAGGAGATTTTGATACAATGATAATGATGACTGTTTTCTGAAAAGGAGTCTCATGACGAAAGTTTTGTAATATGTCCTTTGTACTGCTTCAGCAAATCGACCCAACATGAAAACCAACAGCAAAAAAGCGTTCTAAAACAACAACGACTATTTCGAGTTTTTTGATACAATGATAATGAACATGCTAGGTGATTTTTCTTACAATAATATGAGTCTGAGAATCATGAGAAAGTGTGAAAGTGACCTGTACTTTCAAAGAACAGCCAAAGTTTTGTAAAATACATGCTAGGTGATTTTGATACAATAATATGAGGTCTGAGAATCTGAGAAAGTGCAAATCGACCCCAACTTTCAAAAACCAAAGTTCAAGGTAAAAAAAGCGTTTTTGATACAATAATTGACGTCTGAAACGACTATGTTCGAGTTTTTTGATACTGCGCATGAAAACCAACAGCAAAAAAAAGCGTTCTGATACCCGATTTCGATTTTGATTTTTTGATAAATGCGCATTATCATTGTAATGCTAGGAGTGTAAAACAACATGCTAGGTGATTTTGATACAATACCTTTATGATAGGTGTGATCTGAGAATTATGAGAAAGTGTGAAAGCCAAAGTTGAACATTTGATTTTGATACTGTACTTTCAAAGAACAAGCCACAAGTTCAATTGTATCAAAATCACCTAGCATGTTGTTTTACCTGAAGGTGTTCTTTGAAAGTACAGGTCACTTTCACACTTTCTCATAATTCTCAGACCTCATATTATTGTATCAAAATCACCTAGCATGTTGTTTTAGCTCGGGCATGCGAAGCTCGAGATAGTCGTTTGACGTGACAGTATCAGAACTCTTTTTTGCTGTTGGAACGATTTGCTGCTAGCAGTACAACAAAATGAGGACTTAATTACAAAACGGGTCTTCGTCAAGGAGACTCCTTTTAAGAAACAGTCCTAAATTGATCATTGTATCAAAATCTCCTAGGATGTTGTTTTAGCTTGAACTTTGACTGTTCTTTGAAAGTACAGGTCACTTCACACTTTCTCATGATTCTCAGACCTCATATTATTGTATCAAAATCACCTAGCATGTTGTTTTACCTTGAACTTTGGCTGTTCTTTGAAAGTACAGGTCACTTTCACACTTTCTCATAATTCTCAGACCTCATATTATTGTATCAAAATCACCTAGCATGTTGTTTTAGCTCGGGCATGCGCAGTATCAAAAAGCTCGAGATAGTCGTTTGGCGTGACAGTATCAGAACTCTTTTTTGCTGTTGGTTTTCATTTTTGGGTCGATTTGCTGCTAGCAGTACAACAAAATGAGGACTTATATTACAAAACGGGTCTTCGTCAAGAAGACTCCTTTTAAGAAAACAGTCCTCAATTGATCATTGTATCAAAATCTCCTAGGATGTTGTTTTAGCTTGAACTTTGACTGTTCTTTGAAAGTACAGGTCACTTCACACTTTCTCATGATTCTCAGACCTCATATTATTGTATCAAAATCACCCAGCATGTTGTTTTACCTTGAACTTTGGCTGTTCTTTGAAAGTACAGGTCACTTTCACACTTTCTCATGACTCTCAGACCTCATATTATTGTATCAAAATCACCTAGCATGTTGTTTTTACCTTGAACTTTGGCTGTTCTTTTAAAGTACAGGTCACTTTCACACTTTCTCATGATTCTCAGACCTCATATTATTGTATCTTGAAATAACAAGAAATAACAAGAAATACATAAAAGTAAACAATAAATTACAAGAAGTAACAAGAAGTAACAAGAGATAACAAGAAATAACGAGAAATTACAAAAAATTACAAAAAATTACAAAAAATTACAAAAAATTACAAAAAAATACAAAAATGTACAAAACAGTACAAGAAGTAACAAGAAGTAACAAGAAATAACAAGAAATAACAAGAAATAACAAGAAATAACAAGAAATACATAAAAGTAAAAAATTACAAAAAATTACAAAAAATTACAAGAAGTAACAAGAAATAACAAGAATAATTGTAATTTTTTGTAGAGTTTTCGTATTCGGCGAGTTTTTTGAGGTCGATCGCGAAAAACTAAAATGTCACAAAACGTCGGTCGCCTAAGAAAAGCGTATTCCATCAAAAAAACTATCCAGCACAGAATCTCGGTCGAATAAGATAAAGTTCTTTCGTCAAAAAGCTGCATCGACCAGTTTTCCAGTAGTAGTGAAAGGTCGGTTTCAACGCATTTTCCCCGAATTACACAGGGAATCCTTGAGTCAAATTTCGAGCACAACCCTCCAGGAATTACACAGGGAATCCTTGGGTCAAATTTTGTATGCGTTGGGGAATAGTATTTGAGAAGATAAATCCGATAGATATATGGGGAAGGTTACGATGGAGGAGCTTTATGATTGGCTTATGACCGATTATTACATTACAAAAAAGAAAGCGTCTGCGTTGAAAGGGTTTATGAGAACTTTCAGAATAGAAGGAAAGGATAAAATGGATGCTAAAACATTTCTAGATAATGCTAAGGATAATGTTGTTGATCTGCTAGACGAACAAGAAAAACCTCTTAAAATGAAACTTATATTGGAGGTTGAGTTTTATAAAAAGAAGTCTTTTACAATCCCATTCTTTCACTCGGAAATAGAGACGATTACAGACTCGACTTATGTTGGTAAAGTTTATGAAAAGATGCGAGAGGGTATTTTAGAGAAGCTCGCCACATTTCAAAATATGGGTTTTGGATGGATATTCAGAAGAGTTGTGGCTCTAGATATTAGCCTCGACAAATATATGCCCTTGAGAGGTAAATCATATATTGACTTGCCGTTGAAGCTAAAGAAGAAAAATGCTATAATTAACGTAGAAAACAAAGATAACCAGTGCTTTAAATGGGCGGTTACAGTATCTATTTTCACGCCAGTTAGAGATAGAGAAAGAATATCAACAGTTCTGAAAGAGAATGCAAAACAGCTAGATTGGAGCGGCCTTGAGTTTCCGGTGCAGCTGGATAAGATTTCAATCTTTGAAAAGAACAACCCTAAATATGCTGTTAATGTTTACGGGTGGAAAGAAAGTGTCTATCCATTGAGGATTAGTGATAACGAAGATAGAGACGAGACAATCAATCTGCTGCTGATAACAAATTCAACGGCCGATCATTATTGTTGGATAAAGAGTATGAGCAGATTGCTATCTGCACAAATTACAAAGCATGACCATAAGAGATATTTCTGTGAAAGATGCCTCAATTCATTTAAAACAGAGATTTCATTGGATAAGCATTCAGAATACTGTGGGGCGCACAACTCGATTAAGATAACTTTGCCAAAGAAAGGCGCCACAATCTCATTCAAGAATCACAACCATTGCATGAGAGTGCCTTTTGTAGTTTATGCTGATTTCGAATGCTTTACAGAAACTATTAACAAGAGCAGCGAGCATGCAGAAGATGAAAGCTATACGGAAAAGTATCAGACGCATAGACCGTCCGGATTTTGCTATGGGATTAAATCTTTTGACGATTTGTTCGAACCGAAGATTGCCAGATACACAGCAAAAGATGCGGATGAAGATATCGGCAAGTTGTTTGTAGAACATTTAGAAAAAGATATTAGAAAACTTGCTGGGATAAAAGCAAAGGATATTTTGATGACAGAAGAGAATAGGAAAGATTATGATAATGCAACTGACTGCTTCATTTGTAATCAAAAGTTGAAAGAAGATAAAGTTCGCGATCATGATCATTTGACAGGAAAGTATCGTGGAGCTGCTCATAGTGTTTGTAATTTAAACTATAGAATTCCTAAACACATTCCAGTGATATTTCATAATCTGGCTGGATACGATGCGCATTTGTTTATAAAAAGTTTAGGATTTTCAGAAGGTAAAATTGATTGTATTCCAAATAATGAAGAGAAATACATCTCATTCAAGAAGGAAATAGTTGTGGGTACTTGGGAGAAAGATGGTAAAACAATTTACATCAAACGAGAGCTTAGATTTATCGATAGTTTTAAGTTCATGTCATCGGGTCTGGATAAGCTAGTGGGAAATCTTAAAAAAGAACAGTTCAGAAACATGTCAAAGTTCTTTACAGGTGAAAAACTTGATTTAATGTTGAGAAAAGGAGTTTATCCTTATGATTATGTGAATAGTTTGTCAAAGTTAGATGAAACAACTTTGCCGCCAAAAGAAGAGTTCTTTTCCAAACTCAATAATACAGATATTTCAGAAGCTGATTACAAACACGCGCAGAAAGTATGGTCTGTTTTCAAAATGAACACTATGAGAGATTATCACGATTTGTATCTTCTTTCTGATGTAATTCTGTTGATGGATGCGTTTGAAGCCTTTAGAGATGTGTGCATGGAAAACTACAAGTTAGATCCGTGTTGGTATTATACAGCTCCGGGTTTGAGTTGGGATGCTATGCTGAAGATGACAGAGATCAAACTCGAACTTCTAAATGATGTGGATATGCTTCTAATGATTGAAAAAGGAATCAGAGGCGGAGTCAGTATGATTACTAAACGGTATGCAAAGGCAAATAATAAGTACATGAAAGATTATAGAAAGGATGAGAAATCTATCTTTATTAAGTATCTTGATGCAAATAATCTCTATGGTTGGGCTATGTCAGAGCCACTTCCCACAGACGGTTTCAAATGGATGAGTAAAGATAAACTGCGTCATTGGCACCGATACCCGTGTATTTTAGAAGTAGATTTGGAGTATCCAGAGAAGCTGCGTGATTTGCACGATGAATATCCATTAGCGCCAGAACATTTGACTTTGAACAAAGTTGAAAAGCTAGTTCCTACGACTAGAAATAGAAGAAAGTATGTCGTGCATCATCAAACACTAAAGCTGTATGAGAGCCTCGGAATGGAGATAACAAAAATACATAGAGGAATTACCTTTAACGAATCGGACTGGTTGAAAAAGTATATAAACTTGAACACTGAACTTAGAACAGCAGCAAAGAATGATTTTGAAAAGGATTTCTTCAAGCTGATGAACAACAGCGTGTTTGGTAAAACAATGGAAAATATCCGTAACAGGCAAGACATCAAACTTGTAACAACTGAGAACCAAGCCGCAAAGTTAATCTCGCAGCCGAACTATTATCGTAGAACCATCTTTTCGGAACATCTCTGTGCTATTCATACAGTCAATGTCATTAAGGTTGTCCACCTCGGAAAAGCACATTTACACATTAGCACTTTAACACATTTACACATTTGCACTTTTACAAGCGCTGAAATACAATTCTCCACCTGAAATCTTCTGCATAAGGCCGCGGCATTCTTATGGCAGTATACTCATGTCTGCTGAATCTATCGACTCTGAATTTCACGTGCGCAAAACGAATATTACACGTGATGTTGCAAATGTGTAAATGTACAAATGTGTAAATGTGCTTTTCCGAGGTGGACAACCTTCATGACATTGACTGTATGATAAAAACAGAATTGGTATTTAACAAGCCAGTCTATTTGGGAATGGCTATTTTAGATCTGTCGAAAGTTCTTATGTACGATTTCCACTACAACTACTTCAAACAAAAATTCAGAAACACATCAGCGCTGCTGTTTACAGATACGGACTCGCTGATGTATGAGATAGAGAGCGAAGATTTCTATAAAGATATTAAAGATGATATTGATTCTAGATTTGATACAAGTGCTTATCCAAAAGATCATCCAATTGGTAAATGGGCTAATAAGAAAGTAATTGGAATGATGAAAGATGAAACTGCGGCAGAAGGTGAAATAACTGATTCGTTGGTTTGAGAAGTAAACTGTACGCTTACAAAATAGATGAAAAAGAGGAAAAGAAATGTAAGGCTATTAAGAAGTCTGTTGTAAAGAAAGATCTCGAATTTGATGATTATAAGAATTGTCTGTTCTCTGGAGTTAAAGTCATGCGAAAGATGAATGTGATTAGAAGTTATAGGCACCAGCTCTTTTCAGAAACAGTAAATAAAGTAGCTTTGTCAAGAGAAGATGAAAAAAAGGAATATTCTTTCAGATCAAATTCACACCCACTCTATCTGAGCTAGAATATATGGAGAAAGTTTGTTGCGAGTACTGTCAGAGATATTTTAAACCGCAAAGATTAATCTATTGCATAGTTAGTGGATATACTTACAGAATCTGTTCGGGTTGTAAAAAGGTATTCAACAGCAGAGAAGTACAGTTTCATCGCACGAAGGCTTATTCTGCGAGAAGATATTACAGGCGCTAGTTATAAAACACTATCTGGCGGTAACTGTGTGTCTTCAGGAACGACTTGTAATTCCTCTCGAACAAAAGAACGTTTCGGAGTTGAAAGGAAATATAATACAGGCTGATCGGGTGATATCTGTATTCTAGTTATATCGTGCATTTCCATAGACCATATCGGATCAGTGGCGCGTCTTTTTTCACCGCCCTCCAATTCGCCAGGAGCATATAAATATCTAACTTTCACACCTGCTGGTAATCTTTTCTCTTTTAATCCAACAGGTCTTTTATAATTAACCTCTTTCTGTTGATCCACTTTTTTTAGCTTTATAGATTCGCTAGGCATGTCTCCAGTAATTCTCTTTACTCCGCTGTTAATAGATTTTATGACGGCAGGTAATCTTTCCACCCATTCACGGGATCTACCATCTTCTAACATTTCTTGGGCATATTGATGGCTGAATAACTTTTTTCAGAAATAGTTCGATTAGCACGCTCAACTAATGATTGTGCTCTATGATTTCCAGCTTCTGATCTTTGTATTCTTTTCATAATCGATGTAACTTCGCCCTTAAATTCAGTGCCAGGATCTACCATCATTGTTTCAGGCCATTGTAATTTTCTAGAATATATTTTATTAAAAGCTTTAGATACTTCTGTTGAGTACTTAGACGTCAAAGGTTCGGCGTCAACATATCTACTAGCTACATCATCAACTACTACTAGAGCATATTTGTAAGTCTTTCTTTTAACAGTATCATGCGGTAAAAATAAAAGATCTGCTTGATGTATTTCATTTGGCTTTGAAATATCCCAATGCGGCCTAGGGATGTATTTCGGAGGCGGTAAATATATCTGCCACAGCGCTTGTTTTTCTAACCAATTCTTTACACTATTTTTATCAGCTATATTTGCGGCATCTGCTAATTTATTGATAGCGTCATAACCTTTCCAATATCCAACAGCTGAATAGTATATTTTTGAAAGTTTCTTGTACATTATATATGACTCAAACTATTCCAGAAATATTGGACGTAAATCGAGAATACAAGCAGCCTTATGGTTTGAAAGCTGAAAAAACTGTCCATCGTGTGACTTTTAATCCAAGCACAGCGAACCCAGGGGAGACGTTGTACATCCTTATTCCAAAGTTGGTTGATAATGTTGTATACGTCCCAGGGTCAATCGCACTGACTTTCAAACTTGTTCTTGCTGCCACTGGACATGTAAATAACACAGTCATCAATAATTTGGCCAGAGCTCTAAAATCTCATATGAGGGTTTTGTATGGTGGGGAGACTCTTCAAGACACACATCGTATCGATCTGTTTGAAACCTATAATGATCTCTATTTATCGAAAAGAGAACGGGAGAATATGTTGCGTGAGGGTATTTCAACGGTTAATATGCGAAAGCTTAGAACAGCTGCAGGTGATAAAGTGTCTACAGATGCAAACGAGGTAGCTCTGGCAGCTGTTTATGGAGATAGATATCGAATGCCAATCAATCATCCTATTTTAGACGACCATGGCAGTTTCTATGCAAAAGCGCTCTCTCAGAATCTAACGTTTGAGATTACACTTCCACAAAGCAAAGAAGTTACAATAACATCTGATACAACTAAAGCATATAATTACAGTCTTTCAAATATCGAGCTTGAATATGAGTGTATTGCTAGTGATTATCTTGCACGCGAAGCCCTATCAGCATATCAAATAGGTAAAGGTTTTTATTATGAGAACATTCTTCTCCATAAGACATTCACGATTAATAAAGCCAATGACAGTGTGATTAACGAACATGTTAATATCCCCCGGCGGTCGATGAGCGGAATTTTAATGCTATTTACTGAGGCGTATGTTGTAGGTGCTAGAGATAGTGAAAAGTTTGTATCTTCTCATATCACACAAGTCAATATCAACGTTGACGGAATGCCGAATAAACTATTCAGTAAAGGTATGCAACCAACAGATTTTTGGAATTCGATTAGATCAAGATTTGGTGAGACTGATAATATCACGCCAAAAGACTTTTACTCTGACAAGTTCGCCCTATGGATTGATTTGAGGTCATTCCCCGATAACAACATTCATGGTAATGGGTTGGTTTTGAATAGCACAAAAGACGGTGTTAAACTAGAGATGAAGAGGAAAGTTGGCGGATCAGGTAATATTACATGCTATATGTTTGTCATTGCCGACGCTCTTATGGAAATTCAAGGCAGCAGTTTGAAAGCGATTCTGTATTAATATATGGAAGAATTGAAAGATCAGGTGCCATTTCACTGTATTATAGTAGGGCCAACGAATTGCGGCAAAACAAAATATTTAGTTGAGACTCTAAGAGGAGCCTATAGAAATGTTTTTGAAAACGTGGTTTTGATTTGCCCAACCTATTCGAAAAATAAAACTTACCAAGGGTTTGCAAATAAGGACCCAAGGTTTATTGTTCTATCGCCATAATCAGATAATGTTGATGAGATAAACGATTTGCTTTCATGCTGCCAAACAGTATTCTCTGGTACAAACACATTAATAATATTAGACGATTGCGCATTTTCAAAGGATCTCAAACAAAGATCGAACAAGTTTATTAAATTAGCATTCAGTGGGAGGCATGAATTGTTATCCCTATGGGTATTAACTCAACAATTATCATCTATAGCTAAACCATTTCGGAAAATGTTGGATGTATTATTTCATTTTATAATCCTAATCTGTTGTGTGAAAAAACTCTGTTTGAGGAATATGGTGGAAATATGCCGCTTGAAGAACGGAAGTCTTTTATTAAAACATTAAAATCCGAAAAATACTCAAGAATGTGTTTTTCTTTAAGGCATCCTTATAATCATTATTTAGAAATTCCATCTAATATATGACATCAATTCTTGACCAATATGATGATGTGGAAACTCCTACAACAGTGGAAAAGAAACCAAAGAAAAAAACAAAGGATACTGGTGATGTGGAAGAAAAAACGTGAACAACTTTCAATTCTATCAGTGCTTGGTACTATTGACCAATATACTGGTATTAACATGAGTTTAGGAGATGTTAAGAAGTTATCAGCAAAAGATGTGGATAAGTATTTTAACAGATATCAAGCTGTTTTAGGAAATAAAATAACTAATGGATTAGTTGATGCGGGGTTAGAACTTGCTGTTTCTATTGGATCTTATGTTGTTCCTATTGATAATAATAAGGAATTGTGCGACGATCTACAGAACAATGAGATGTTAAAACAGGAATTGAATAATATCGCAGGATACTTTCTGTTAAAAGGTGGTAGATTGGTAGCTCTTAGCAGTTGTTTAGTTCAAATAGTAAAACATGTTAATTTCAAAGGAGATGCTATTGAGGACAAGGCTATTACAGATATAGAACATGGAGCGACAACTTAAATCCTTTGAAAACTTAGAATTGAATTTATCTATTTCAGCCTATACTGATGCAGAGCATAATGTATGGTTTAACGCTAAATCAGTTTGCACTATTCTAGGATATGTTGATACAGATCAATCAATAAGGAGGCATGTATGTGAAGAGGATAAAAAGAGCTGTCCCGTCAAAACGACGGGTCAGGTCCATCACACCACTTTTATAAATGAAAGCGGCTTATACACACTCATCTTTTCATCTAAATTGAAAGCAGCTAAGGCGTTCAAAAGATGGGTTACAAGTGAGGTTCTTCCTAATATAAGAAAACACGGCTATTATAGCTCCAATAATAATATGAGGATATTTGAGATACAAAATGAATATGATTTGCATACTAAAGTAGTTAGCTATATCAGGCGCTTCCATCCATATTTACTGATAGTTGCTGGCTTAGGTGAAAATCAAGACTCGAGTTCTAAAAGAATTAGCTCTTATAAAAAAGGTTATATGAAGGGACAGCCCGATTTGATCATTAATAATTATCATAACAAATATTGGGGCTTTTGCATTGAATTTAAAACGCCCACTGAAAAAGGAATTCTATCGGCAAATCAGGAGAATCTATTAGATCGATATGAAGATAATGGATTCAAATGTGTTGTCTCTGATGATTACGATCTTATTATAAAAGAGCTAAACAATTATTGCGAAGATATTAGAGTATTGTGCGTCTACTGTTGTAGGAAATTTAGATCAAGAAGAACATTAAGAAATCACGAGCTATATTTTCATAGAATCCGCTAGCGTTGTTCTAATAGTTATTGCAGATGATGAAAGTTGCAGGACATCTTTTGAACAGCTTATAATAAGTTTCTTACAAGGCAAGTTAAGATTCCTTTTAATTAGATCTAAACTTATAAGGAATTCCGTTGATTCGGTCACCTTTGCATCGTATAAAGTTTCCTTGCAGATGACATGATGTGCTTTATTCGTCTCTAGTTGTATTTGTCCTGCAGCGGATGTGATGCGAATATATCTTTCAATCTGCCCTTGATTTGAAAAGCTTTTCTTGAAAGCCTTCTGTGTCATTGACCAGGATAAAGGAAAGTATTTTTTTTCCCACAGTGTCGGCGGCTGTACAAGTTGGTAAAGAATACTGACTTGTATTGTTCTCATAGGAGAAGTAATCACAGCTTCCAACATCTCCAGATTAAGATCCATTTTCAATTCTGTCACTTCTCTATCAATACTGTTGAATACTTCTTTAAGATCTTCCAATCTAACTTTTATAGCACAGATAATAGGGTGATCTTGTTTTATTTTTACTTTTGCTTTAAGAAAGTTGATAGATTCAACATCCTTGGCATAAACCTCCAGAATGTCAGAATCGAAGCTAAGTATTACTTGACAGGCTCTAAAAGTTCTCAAAAAAGATACGATTGATTTTAAATATGCGGGGTTGGTTACAAGGATCATATATTAGAGCAATGCATGTACTCAATATATGGAGTCTGTGGCGGCTTATCTTAGAACACTTAAACGAATAGCGAAAAAATATGATGTGGAAGAAATAATATCTGAGTTTTATTTAGAACTGCTAGGAGGGGATCTATCAGAGAATTACTTTTTTATGGTGTGGAGTAAATATGAAGATAGAACAAACACGATTATTAATAAACTGCCAGAAGATTTAGAAGTAGTTCAGCTGAGGAAAATGTTAAACACTCTTCCACATACAGCGGAAAACAATGAATATAAAATATGTATTTGTGGTAATGAGATGGTTCTGGATAGAGAAGAATTGCAAATGAGGTGTTCTTGTGGAAGAGAAGTTTCCATGCCTGTATCTGTTAATGATGTTCAGTTTTATGGTCAAGAAGGGCAGTCGGTTAAGCCTGGCATTTTTAATCCCGGCAAGCATTATCGTAATTGGATAAATCTTATTCTAGGGCAGCAGATGTTGATAATTGACGACGATGTAATAAATAACTGTAAGAAACAATTAGTAGGTAATACGATTCAAGATGTCAGAATAGCTCTAAAAGATATTGGCCGGGCGGATTTGAATAAACACGCTTCTGCACTTTGGAGCAGAGTAACTGGCAGCCCTATACCAAAAGTATCTGCTGATGTGCTTGTTAAAGGAGAACATCTTTTTATACAAGTTTTAGAAGCTAGAAATCATATCAAGGAACTGCATAAAAAAAATAGAAGATATTATCCTTATTACATTTTTAAGATATTAGACCTCCTAATACCAAAAGATGAAGACCGTAGTATTTTGCGCTTTATTCATGTGCAAGGTTCTGACACAGTAGAAAAGAATGACGATGAATGGCGGCTTATTTGTAAGAAAGTTCCTCTGGAATGGAGAAGCACCTGCAGCACTTTAAGAAATGAATTTGGCCCTGTTGGAAGCTGTTGAGCATCTGTTGGAACTCTGTTGAGCATCTGTTGGAACTCTGTTGGAATATTATTCTATATATATGTCTGAAGCCGCAGTTGATCAAATAACCAAAGAACCAGAAACTCCAATTGTTAAGCAAAAAGACCCTAAGAAAGTAGCTGCTGGAAAAAAACTGTCCGAATATCATAGGAATGCCAAGAAGGCTCTTGAAAAGAGTGAAGCCCCAATCGAAACTACCAACAACTGGGCGCCGTCACTAACAACGACATTGACACTAGTTGGAATAGGCCTAACAGCTTTAGATTTATATTTCTGATGGCGGAAAGTAGATGCTGCACCTGTAGCACCTGCTGTTCATATAGAGACAACGCCCCCTAAATCAGCAGCTCGAGGGGGTATGGAATAAAAAATATATATATATAATGTCAGCAGAAAACAAATTAATTAAAACTATTACAGACTCTTCTGTAGTTATCGGTATCGCAGCCGGTATTGGCTACATAGGAAAGAAAGTTATGAAAGAATCGTTTATTAATGACCCCAGTAGCAGTCTAACAAACTATGGTAAATGGGTGGCGGTTCTAGCCGGCTCTATGTATTTGAAGCAATATCTAGAAGATCAAAAAATCCTGCCAAAATATCTATAATATAATGGCAAGTGCAGTAGTTATGATGGTTGCCGGAGCTGTTCTGAATGCTACAGCTTTCACAGGCTCAATATATTTAGCAAAAACATTGGATAAGAAACACACTGATGAGGAGAAAATTCGGCATGATAAGGCCCTTGAAAAATACCAACATGATATGGGCGAATTTGAAAAGAAAAGACAGCAGTATCAAGATTGGCTTACAGAACGTTATACGAACAAAAAAATCGCCGAGAGTGACCTTAATAATACAGACTATGCTTTTACACTCTACAATAAAGCTCATCCTAATTTTAGTCTAGCAAAACCTCAATTTCATGATTATTATAAGCCTAACAAAAAACAGAAACAATACGAACTGGCTTATGTAGGCGGTGGGATGCTGGCGGCTGGTTATTTTGCATCAAAAATTATATAGTTTTATATAATGGAAGGAGGAGATGTGGATATGGATCCTTTGGGTGAAGGAGCTGAAGATATTAACACTAATGATTCAGATATGTTATTATTCGGGGATGGTGTGGAAAACGATACGACGTGGCGTAACAACTTCAGAAGGTATTTTAAACGTTTGGGTAGAACAATAACTAGCAACAAAGCTAAAGAATTCTTTAGAAGACCATATGAAAATTCCGCGAAATGGAAGACAAGAGTTTACGAGGAGCTTCAAATGGAAGAAGTTCCTGGTGATATAGCGAGTTATGCTGAAATAGAAGCTAGATTAAGAAAACTAAAGGAACCCGGGTTTGCCAGGGAAGATGAGGCAATTAGGGGCGGCGCTAAAAAATAGCGAAAGAGCGATTACTACGGCAGGTAAAAGAATACATAAACTTTTTCCAGAATGGGATATGAAAAAAAGTGTATTTTTATTCACAGTTGATGAGTATAATAGAACTGCCATTACTTTAATGCGTAAAGGAGCAAAAAGGTATTATTTGGATAAAGATGGCAGTTGGAGTGAAACACCACCAAGCAAAATACTAGATAATCTAGGTAGAGCTGCTGCAGCATCCGAGGAATATGATCGCGCGGGAATAAAACTTGACAAATTATTTCCTGAAAATGATATTATAGTGAGGCGGTTATGTGCAGAATTTTAGGTGAATTGTGCACTTTGGGTTAAAAGCATCAAATTTGGTAGAAATAAAGGTTTTGTTATGCTGATTAATATCTGATATGGTGCCACCTCGAAATTGTGTTCAGAAGAGAGTTAATGGGAGGTTTTGAAAATGGCCGCCATCTTGACCGGAAGTCGCTACTGATCTTACCGGAAGTGATTAAATTGTCATCTGAACTGCGCATGTCTCATTAAACAAATATGTGCTGTAAAGCAGTTGTGATTTCTGGATAACTATGTTATATAAAAAATATCGTTATAACACTACATAACTTAATTTTAATATAATACGATTAAATGCATATCATCTATGTAAAACCGGAAGTGCAGTACACTATGACCAAAAGTACTAGAGAAGCGCACACTCTGATTGTTCAAAAACCAATACCACATTTCGCTATAATCACCTACAGATAATTATAAAAGAAAAAGTGATCTACGAAAATGGTCGTGTGTTGCTTTATCGATGTTTCGCACGAATATAAAGCAAGATGCATTTCCCGGCAAAGTACAAAAGGAGACACAAAATTCGGTTTGAAGACTGATCATCATTTTGAAGTTCTCGTTTATTGATGTTTTACAAGGAAACTTATGAAAGTGTTAAAATGGTGGCAGAATGTAAAACTACTTGTTTAGAATCATGCCTGCTGTCGTTACTGTTTACTCAAAACACTACGAACAGAGTAAAAGCATACAAGCCAAGACCGTTAATTTGGTTCTGGGTACAAATTGTTGGTTCAGATGCAGTGATAACATTACGACAGATAGAAACCACTGGAAAAGAGCAGAGTGACAACGATATCTAAGACCAAGCAGCAGCTATCAATCTGTGAAGAGCGATTGTTCACTATTTTCAATACTGTACATATACTGTCAGATTAGCGACGGAAACTTGGATGAATTCTTCAAGCATGAGAACCAGGGATGTCTCAGCCAGAAACCGAGATGCCCGATGGTACTGATATATTGATGTAATCATTATCAATAGTGCTGCAACGGTGACATGATTAATCCAGCAGAAACTGAGAAAACATTCTCTGACTATGCTATGTAATCGTTTCTACATTATACATCAAAGCCAAACTCCGCCATCAGACCGCATAGACATGGTATGGGTTGAATACCTAGAAAACAGTTTGAAAGCAATGACAAGGAGTATCTGGCGAAGACACGTAGATGGAAATACTCAACTGCCTCGGAACTGGTTCCAATATCTACATGTAGATGCCAACAAACGTGAACTGTTCAGGTTATTAGCTGAATGTGCTGCATTATTAGTAGCCTGATTTTCCAGATGGCTCATGTGTCATACGCTGTCGCTCCCTTCCCAGCGTATGACATAAGCCGTCTGAAAGATCAGGCTACATCATTAGAGCTAGAGATAGACCAGCAAGTTATTATCACCCACGTGCAGTGACTAAGTACTGTGCAACCCAGTCAGTCCGTGATGACATCTCTAACATCAGGCCCTGTAACATATGGTTCTGTGTATACACACGATTAGGTCGACACCAGGATGCTGTCACATGTTGCTGCATGATACAGTCCAACAGGGCCATCACAAGATCCTTCTTCGAACTATTGATGTTCTGGTACTGGCAGTAGCAATCAACAACTGCAACAGCAGGGGCGGTTGGAACTATGGTTTGGTACTGGCTTACATCTTCGTTTCCTTGCAGTTCATGAAATGTCTGAGGCACTACCAGTTTTCTCTGATTTCACTGGATGTGACACTGTCATGTTATGGAGGAAGAGGCAAGAAAATGGAATTGGCAGAATGGAAGTCATATTGGGAGGTTAACAATGAGTTTCTTGCCATGGCGCACAGTCCCAGCGATAATGCTTCCGTATCCTGTTGTACGACAGGAACAGCACGAAGACAGAAGTAGACAAATGAAGCAAGGAAACAGCTCTTAATTTGCTGAGAAAGGAAGATCGTTTGATGCTATACGACCCTCCCTCCCTCAATGACAGCGCCTTTACTGGAGCACATCAAGAGGGCAGCTTATCTGGCCGGTCACTGCTGGGGCCAGACACTAACAGTCAGCCCAATTCTACCAAGTCTAGATGAATGGGGATGGACCCTAAAGGCAAACGTATGGCAACCATTACCAGATCAATGTAACGAAGTCATGCCGTGAGCTGGCCCGATGTGGATGTAAGATAGGCTGCCGTTTTACATGAGTTTTTCCTTTGTTAGGCAAACCTCAAATGCACAGCGCTATATCTGCTCCTGCAATGATGAATGCTGCAGCACGTGAACACAGCTACAAGCGGCTTAGATTTGAGCGTCATATGTTACTGTGCATTTACTTTGCTTCCACCAATATATAATAGCTGAAATAGCTGAAATAGAGCTGTTATCATATGACTGTCACAAGTGATCGACGATTACTTTGGTTTCGCGTTTAGCTTGGCTAGTATATATTGGTTAACTGAGTTCAGATTGTATTCATTAGAAATTTGCACCATGTCAAATCAATTGTGTAATCACTTCTTTTCGTGATTGGTGGATAAGAAAACCATATTTGCTGCTGAAACAAACTTTCTCTGGCTGAGTCTACGAGCAGCACTTCAGCTAGCGGGTCTCTACAATTGACGAAATGACGCGTAGATGTATCAGTATAATGAGGCAAATATTGTGTAGACATACATATAATGAATGATAATGACGAGAAGTGTAAACAACTCAGAAAAACGTTCTGAGTTCCAGATGGGATTTGAACCCATGACCTTACGTATTCTAGTCGGATGCTCTACCACTGAGCTACTGGGTGCTCTAATGGTGAGCTAAGGTCATAGTGGGTCATGAATGAACCCATGACCTTCCGTATTCTAGTCGGATGCTCTACCACTGAGCTACTGGATACTCTAATGGTGAGCTAAGGTCATAGTGGGTCATGAATGAACCCATGACCTTCCGTATTCTAGTCGGATGCTCTACCACTGAGCTACTGGGTACTCTAATGGCGTGCTAAGGTCATAGTGGGTCATGAATAAACCCATGACCTTACGTATTCTAGTCGGATGCTCTACCACTGAGCTACTGGGTACTCTAATCAAGGTCAAGGGAATGAACTGCAATCCAGCAGTTACGTGATGGTGAATGACATATGTACTGCAATCCAGCGGTAACATTTATGTCGGGTTATGTGTCTTAAATATGATACTTCCCTTATCAGCTAGTATAATGAAGCAATATTCAATACTGATTTTGGTATGACACAAACCGCGTAAAAACAAAGACGAACGTTGTTGTTCGTAAAGTCAGGTATTGGTCATTGTCGTTGTCCTACGGCTCCTGTCAGTAATTCCCGGGAGTAATTGACTGGCTGGTTTTTGACACTCAATAACTTTGCATTAATGGGGGTAAAATATCGATAGCAGTGCTTCCTATATTTTTATTACATAATAAACCAACCAGTATCGATATGATATAAAGCAAATACTACTTTTTCAATGTTTTCAGGGAAAAAAAGCTTTTCACTTCCGGTTGAAATGGAGGCCATTTACGAAATTTCCCAAATTCAGAAAGTTATCACATTTTCCAAGGAACTATCAATATTTCTGTGCTCACAACATTTCATCAATCTCTAAATCGATAATTATTTATTTTGGAACTAATGCGAGAGTGTTTAGGCCAATTCTGGTGTAAGCGCTTTTCACTTCCGGTTCAAAATGGCCGCCATTTTGAAAATCGGCCTTAACTCGTAAACCTATTGGTTTTCGCGGTGGCACCATATCCATATTTAATAAACACATAAAAGTCCATCTTTCCACCAAATTTGGTGCTTTTAACCCAAAGTGCACAATTTTCTCACATAACCGCCTAACTATTACTATAGAAAAGGGTTTTGATCTTCGATATAATGAGGGTATAGAAATTACTAATAAGAGGCTTAAGAAGTGGCATCGTTTATTCAATAAAACGGTAGTTTAAATGGTGAACTGCCAGTTACAATTAAAGCTGCTTTAGGGCGTGCTGCAGAGGAGATACTCACTGCTAACGACGATAGGAAGCGGGCTATAGAAATTGAGCATGATAGTATAGCTGAAAGAGAGGAGTCAAATACTTTTGAAATTACTATGATACAATCTAAGGAGAAGCTCCAAGATAAAATAAAGTCTTTAGAGGGGCGTCTGCAAGAGGCTGGAGAGCGTAATTTAGTGTTATTGCACAGTGTTAAAGATAGAGACGTTAAATTAGAGCGGTTGGGGCAGGAGTTGTCATCTACGACGGCATCGCGGGATGCTCTTTCGTCGGAGAAGGTGAAACTTACAGAAGATCTATCCGGCAGCCAGCAGCTGATACGGGAGATGGAGTCGCAAATTGATGATGAAGCCTTCGTAAACTCTACTAATGAGAGGGCACTAAACGATATTTATCAAGATTTAGAAACGCTGGTGGATGGCGACGACGCACGGAGGATTATAAAAGATTTAGAAAATAAAATAAAAAGGTTGGAGAGTAATGAGGATAAGGTTAGACTTACTAATATTATAGAAAACTATAAGGGCGAACTAAAAAAGCAAGCTGATGCGGGTTCTATAGAGAGGACTTGGCTTATTAATGAAAGGGAAGCCTTTAGAGACGAATTAAAAGAGGAGATAGCTAGACGTATTGCAGCCGAAAAGTCTCTAGAAACGCAGGTGACTGATGGAGACACAGCGAGAACTGGATTAATTAATAAGCTGGAGAGTGAAAAGGCGCGCAGCGCTGCTCTTGAACGGCAGCTATCAAATGTAGATTCAGAACTTGCTGGAACGCGGGATGAAGTAAGAAAGTTGAAACGGGAGATAGGCGGGCTAATTGAGGATGTAAAAGGTGCTGAGGTTAAAAGGGGCGAGCTAACTGCTGACAAAAATAAAAAAATACGCGAGCTAACTGAGGAAAACAAGAGGCTTAGAGAGCAAGATCAGTCCCTTGCCAAAGAGGAGGAGCGGATAAATGAGCAAAGTGAAGTCATAGAAGAAAAGCTGCCGCTGAAGGCGCGTATAAAACTTGTCTTTAAAAGATATGGATTCACCGTCTTTGCTGTTGTTTCAGCAGTTGGTATTGCCATTGGCGTAATTATTAATAGTTTAAAAAGCAGCTTATCTTCCGTCGCAAAAGGTCTTGGGAAAGGTTTGAAAACAATAGGTGAAAAATTAGCTCATATATTACCAGGTATGGTAGGGGCAATAGCCTCCTTTATATTTAAAACTGCTGGCCAGGCTATTGGATTCCTTGCTAAACATGCCTGGCTATTGATAGTAGCTGTTGTTTTGTATGTCGTTGAAAGGTATAAAAATAAATAATATATAGCATGGTAATCCTATACGTTGAACAAACAAAAGCTGATAACACTATTTGGTTTAAAGCTCGTATTAAAAATAGCACAAAGATATCACTTGTAAGTTGTAGTTTTTATAATCGTTTGTATAATCTTCCAAGTGAAGGAACTATTTCAGATGGAATGTTTTACACTGTTTTGATGCGGCTTCCGAAAGGAAACTACACTAATTTTAGTTTTAAAAATGGTGTTGATAAAGCGGTTTCACTTGGTGAGGAAAAAGTTTCAATCACAATTGAAAATAATAAATATTATATCACCCCAACAATAGGTGTTGATTTAAATGAGAGTTTATCAAAATTATTAAACATTACAACAAGACTTGAAGCAAACACCAAATATAGCATCAATATTAGTGAACCTACTCAAGGTGTCTGCATTAATTGTGATCTTATTGATTCTACACAGGTTTTATTAAATAATAAATATTCACAAATATTGGCATGTGTGGAATTAAGCAAGGCTGGAGAAAAGATAACTTATATCCCTAATAATCCATTGTACACACCTATTAAAAATGATGGTTATATTAACAGTATTAGGTTTTGTGTGACAGATTCTACTAACAAGAGCATTAATTCCGGAATATATCCAATGAGAATGGTAATTGAAATCGTATAATATATATGGACTACGATGCGATTTATCCAACTATAAATGAATCGCCAGCGGCGGTGGGACAAAACTTCCGCCTGCATAAAGTAAGTACAATACTAGGAAGAGTAGTAGAAACAGAACTCCAACATTATGAAAAAGTAAGAAAGAAATACACTCGAGCGAGATCCATCTTCCATGGAGCCTCTGTTACAGCAGGAACTTTATCCGGCATTCTTACTGTTGGTGGAATCGGCACAAGCCTAACAGGCCCTGGAATAGTTGTTGGAGTGCCACTCTCTGCTGTAGGAGGGATTTTCGGTGTTGTTTCTGCAGGATGCACCATTGTTGTTAAAAAACTCACTAAGAAGATATCGAAACATGAAAAAAAACCATCCAGCTGATCCAATCAAAGGAAAACAGCATCTCTGATATGGTGTCCAAAGCATTACAAAATGACCAGATCGAGGAAAAAGAATTTGAGCACATTATGACTGAACTCAAAAAGTATGAAGCGCTTAAGAATAAGATCAGATCGCGTAATAATAATGAGTTAAAAAAACGATGCTCCCGATCTTCAGAAGATGCGAGAACAGATAGAAAAAGAGATCATAAACCGACTCATAAATCCAAAGAAATAACTTTATCCTTTGATAGAACGCCCTACGGATATATTTATAAACTGAGATATGATATAAGATGAAATTTACAGACTTTGTTGAAAAGTATCCGAACTATAACGCCAACAGATTTAGCTCAAATGCTAATGGCGATGTAAGGTTTTTATTTAATGGCGATGACTATGATCCTTTAAAAATGGAAAACTCGTAGAAGTGTACAAATTCCCTTCATGGGAAGGTGAAACTCCACAATCTGAAAACATACACGATTATCTGGGAGGAAGATTCCCCGCCTCTTTACTTTTAACAAATAAAACATATCCTATCCCTGCAATAAGCGTAGACGATACTCCATCATTTGATATTAATCACCCTTTGAAAATATATGTGACTCCTACTAAAAGCTTTACTGTTGTGCCACCTGATGTTTTTCAATTAACACCTCCCACTGTTCAAACTGTAAGCGAATATTCCTCATGGATTGAAGAACCCAACATGAAATATTGGTCGCAACAGCTTAATTTTGCCGTTTGGGCTGCTACCAGCGGCTGTGGCATTGGCAACGACCTTCTGACTTCATCACAAATAGGCGCTATCTTAAGATTCCACGTCATTTTCACCATAAGGCGCATTTTAAACGATTTGGAAGTGCCGTTGCCATGGGATAATACTTTTGTTTGGGATGGCACTCGATACAATAAAAGCTCTTTTACAAGGTTGTGCAATGAGTTTGGCGTAAAAAGCCCTGACTTCAGATTCAAAGGGCAATCGTCTGACGTATTTAGCTTCCATTACACTTCTTATAAAGATTCCCTCACTGGTTACTATAAAAGCACCCACCAGAGCAGAAGCCAATACAATTGGTTCATACCAGCAAAAAGCATTGGCATAACAAGAGCAGGAATGAGTCGATTGAATCAAAGCATAGAAGCTTTCGTCTATTGCATCTTAGGAGCACAAGTAAACACGCGATCTAGCATCGTAGATAATTTTGGCCCCTCAAGAGAAACACAAGATGTTTTCTTAAAATTATTCGAAAGCGCTATCATTGAAAAAGACATCTCTAAAAGCATCCAAAGATACCAAATGGCAGTGAATAAAGTAAAACTCGATTTAGCCATCTCGCCTGGATGTTGGCTGTTGCCGTCAAATCTAATAGTAAACGCTCATTCAGTTGCCGGATATAATAATAAACTGCAACGTGCGACGGACACTATGCAATTCGGCATAAATAATATTAACAACGAAATAAAATCAGTTGGTCCTAAGAATAAATGGGTTTCAAAAGTTATTCATCAAACACCAACAACAACAATAAAATCCGTACCACCATCTCCCAGAAAAAGATATATATCTGCACCAGCACATGAAAATAATCTAGTAGTGTTAACCATAGTTGTCGCTGGAGTTGCATGGGCGCTGTTCCGATAGAACTCACTTCTACAGCACTATATCGCTATATTATAATGTTTGTATTCATAGAGAGCGATAAAAATGGCTTCACTACCTATATAAACCCGCCTTTGACCAACATTACTCATGTCAGATTGGTGAGTTGCTCCTTGTACAACTCTTGGAATAACCTAACTGACGGTGTTTTAAAAGTTTATTCAAAAGACGGCTCTGGTTACACAGAATATAACATTCCTGACGCGCATTATACCCCAGCCACTTTATCTAAAGAGTTTGCCAAACACGGTAGCACCTTAACAATTGGGCTGCCTTACGAGTGGGAACTTTCCGCCTCTACTGTAAACAAGCCTATACAAGATCTTCTTGGTTTTGAAAACAACAAATTCAAATGGAATTATCCTTCTAACTATGAAGTCCATTGCAATCTTGTTCAATCTTACGACAACGGCTATCTATCTCATGTTATTGCAAAATTTCCCCCTAAAGGAAACCCTTACGATTTGGTTGAATACCAGCCCTATCAACTGTTATTTCCTGTAACCAACATCATTTACCAAATCCACATCCTTGTAAAGGTAGATGGAAAAGTGGTAAACTTTAACAATAAAATCAGTCTAACTTTGGAATTCCTCCAAACATCTCATCTTCCTTTGCACTGTTAGAAGAGCACCGTCCATTCTGCGAATGCCAAAATATTTTATTACAGTCGAATGTTTTAAAATCACAATTAAAACATTTGTATTCCTGGTCGCATGGCGTTTGCCTTTTGCTAATATGCAGGCTTAATCCTCCTTTTGATTTAAAAACTCGTTTACACTTCTCGCATAGAAAATCTTTCTTTTTTTCGTAAAGCCAATCATAAAGCTCTTGCATCGTAACCTTCCCCATATATCTATCGGATTTATCTTCTCAAATACTATTCCCCAACGCATACAAAATTTGACCCAAGGATTCCCTGTGTAATTCCTGGAGGGTTGTGCTCGAAATTTGACTCAAGGATTCCCTGTGTAATTCGGGGAAAATGCGTTGAAACCGGCCTTTCACTACTATTTTTCCTGCAAAACAGCTTTATTGCTATAAACCAAGTTTTTTGCAGATAAGTGAATTCTGCCGAAGGAACGAATTTTCTGTGAACTACAGAGCTTCAGCGTTGGGAAGAGTTGTCGACGTCGCTAGAGTTTTGGTATTTGGCGAGTTTTTTGAGGTCGATCGCGAAAATACTAAAATGTCACAAAACGTCGGTCGCCTAAGAAAAGCGTCTTCCATCAAAAAACTATCCAGCACAGAATCTCGGTCGAATAAGATCAAGTTCTTTCGTCAAAAAGCTGCATCGACCAGTTTTCCTGCAAAACAGCTTTATTGCGATAAACCAAGTTTTTTGCAGATAAGTGAATTCTGATGAAGGAACGAATTTTTTGTGAACTACAGAGCTTCAGCGTTGGGAAGAGTTGTCGACGTCGCTAGAGTTTTGGTATTCGGCGAGTTTTTTGAGGTCGATCGCGAAAATACTAAAATGTCACAAAACGTCGGTCGCCTAAGAAAAGCGTCTTCCATCAAAAAACTATCCAGCACAGAATCTCGGTCGAATAAGATCAAGTTCTTTCGTCAAAAAACTGCATCGACCAGTTTTCCTGCAAAACAGCTTTATTGCGATAAACCAAGTTTTTTGCAGATAACTCAATTACAAAAAATCACAAGAA
Source organism: Actinostola sp. cb2023 (assembly GCA_033675265.1). Taxonomy (NCBI): domain Eukaryota; kingdom Metazoa; phylum Cnidaria; class Anthozoa; order Actiniaria; family Actinostolidae; genus Actinostola; species Actinostola sp. cb2023. The sequence goes on from JAUJYZ010000951.1 coordinate 28,565, forward strand.
GTAACAAAAATCACAAGAAATCACAAGAAATTACAAAAACTTACAAAACATTACAAAAAATTACAAAAAATTACAATTATTCTTGTTATTTCTTGTTACTTCTTGTAATTTTTTGTCATTTTTTGTCATTTTTTACTTTTATGTATTTCCTGTTGTTTCATGTTATTTCTTGTTATTTAGTATTATTGCTTGTTATTTCTTGTTATTTCTTGTTATTTAGTATTATTTCTTGTTATTTCTTGTTATTTCTTGTTATTTCTTGTTACTTCTTGTAATTTTTTGTAATTTTTTGTAATTTTTTGTAATTTTTTGTAATTTTTTGTAATTTTTTGTAATTTCTTGTAATTTCTTGTTACTTCTTGTTACTTCTTGTTACTTCTTGTGATTTATTGTTTACTTTTATGTATTTCTTGCTATTTCTTGTTATTTCAAGAAATAACACGAAACAACAAAAAAATACATAAACGTAAAAAAATTACAAAAAAATACAAAAAATTACAAAAAGTTACAAAAAATTACAAAAAATTACAAAAAATTACAAGAAGTAACAAGAACTAACAAGAAATAACAAGAAATAACACGAAATAACAAGAAATAATACTAAATAACAAGAAATAACATGATACAACAAGAAATACTTAAAAGTAAAAAATTACAAAAAATTACAAAAAATTACAAAAAATTACAAAAAGTTACAAAAAATTACAAAAAATTACAAAAAATTACAAGAAGTAACAAGAAATAACAAGAATAATTGTAATTTTCTGTAGGTTTTTGTATTTTTTTGTAATTTTTTTGTAATTTTTTGTAATTTTTTGCAATTTTTTGTAATTGTTTGTAACTTTTTGTAATTTTTTGTATTTTTTTGTAATTTTGTACGTTTATGTATTTCTTGTTGTTTCGTGTTATTTCTTGAAATAACAAGAAATAACAAGAAATACATAAAAGTAAACAATAAATTACAAGAAGTAACAAGAAGTAACAAGAGATAACAAGAAATAACAAGAAATACATAAACGTACAAAATTACAAAAAAAATACAAAAAATTACAAAAAGTTACAAAAAATTACAATTATTCTTATTATTTCTTGTTACTTCTTGTAATTTTTTGCAATTATTTGTAACTTTTTGTAATTTTTTACGTTTATGTATTTCTTGTTGTTTCGTTTTAATTCTTGTTATTTCTTGTTATTTTTGTTACTTCTGGTAATTTTATGTAATTTTTTGTAATTTTGTTGTAATTTTTTGTAATTTTTTTGTAATTTTTTGTAATTTTTTGTAATTTTTTGTAATTTTTTGTAATTTTTTGTAATTTTTTTTTCTTCCTATAAATACTTTAACAACAGTCTCGAAACTGTCCTGGTGTCTTGTATATAACACTCACACCCTTGTACCATCCACTGCCTTCTATATAACACTCACACCCTTGTAACACGCACTGCCTTGTATATAACATGCATACCCTTGTAACACCCACTGCTTTGTATATAACACTCACACCCTTGTAACACCCACTGTCTTGTATATAACACTCACACCCTTGTAACACGCACTGTCTTGTATATAACGCGCATACCTTTGTAACACGGACTGCCTTGTATATAACATGCATACCCTTGTAACAGCCACTGCCTTGTATATAACATGCATACCCTTGTAACACCCACTACCTTGTATATAACACGCATACCTTTGTAACACGCACTGCCTTGTACATAACACGTATACCCTTGTAACACCCACTGCCTTGTATATAACACTCTCACCCTTGTAACACGCACTGCCTTGTATATAACATGCATACCCTTGTAACACGCACTGCCTTGTATATAACATGCATACCCTTCTAACACGCACTGCCTTGTATATAACACGCATACCCTTGTAACACCCACTGCCTTGTATACAACACGCATACCTTTGTAACACGCATACCCTTGTAACACCCACTGCCTTGTATATAACACGCATACCCTTGTAACACCCACTGCCTTGTATATAACACGCATACCTTTGTAACACGGACTGCCTTGTATATAACACGCATACCTTTGTAAAACGGACTGCCTTGTATATAACATGCCTACCCTTGTAACAGCCACTGCCTTGTATATAACATGCATACCCTTGTAACACCCACTGCCTTGTATATAACACTCACACCCTTGTAACACACCACTGCCTTGTATATAACACGCATACCCTTGTAACACCCACTGCCTTGTATATAACACTCACACCCTTGTAACAGCCACTGCCTTGTATATAACACATGCATACCCTTGTAACAGCCACTGCCTTGTAAATAACATGCATAACCTTGTAACACCCACTGCCTTGTATATAACACGCATACCCTTGTAACACGCACTGCCTTGTATATAACACGCATACCTTTGTAACACGGACTGCCTTGTGTATAACACGCATAGCCTTGTAACACGCATACCCTTGTAACACCCACTGCCTTGTATATAACACGCATACCTTTGTAACACGCATAGTCTTGTAATAACACCACTGCCTTGTATATAACACGCATACCCTTGTAACACCCACTGCCTTGTATATAAACACGCATACCTTTGTAACACGCATACCCTTGTAACACGCACTGCCTTGTATATAACACGCATACCTTTGTAACACCCACTGCCTTGTATATAACACGCATACCTTTGTAACACGCATACCCTTGTAACACCCACTGCCTTGTATATAACACGCATACCCTTGTAACACCCACTGCCTTGTATATAACACGCATACCCTTGTAACACGGACTGCCTTGTATATAACACGCATACCTTTGTAAAACGGACTGCTTGTATATAACATGCCTACCCTTGTAACAGCCACTGCCTTGTATATAACATGCATACCCTTGTAACACCCACTGCCTTGTATATAACACTCACACCCTTGTAACACCCACTGCCTTGTATATAACACGCATACCCTTGTAACACCCACTGCCTTGTATATAACACTCACACCCTTGTAACAGCCACTGCCTTGTATATAACATGCATACCCTTGTAACAGCCACTGCCTTGTAAATAACATGCATAACCTTGTAACACCCACTGCCTTGTATATAACACGCATACCCTTGTAACACGCACTGCCTTGTATATAACACGCATACCTTTGTAACACGGACTGCCTTGTACATAACACGCATACCCTTGTAACACGCATACCCTTGTAACACCCACTGCCTTGTATATAACACGCATACCTTTGTAACACGCATACCCTTGTAACACCCAACACACACACTGCCTTGTATATAACATGCATACCCTTGTAACACCCACTGCTTTGTATATAACACTCACACCCTTGTAACACCCACTGCCTTGTATATAACACTCACACCCTTGTAACACGCACTGCCTTGTATATAACGCGCATACCTTGTAACACGGACTGCCTTGTATATAACATGCATACCCTTGTAACAGCCACTGCCTTGTATATAACATGCATACCCTTGTAACACCCACTACCTTGTATATAACACGCATACCTTTGTAACACGCACTGCCTTGTACATAACACGCATACCCTTGTAACACCCACTGCCTTGTATATAACACTCTCACCCTTGTAACACGCACTGCCTTGTATATAACATGCATACCCTTGTAACACGCACTGCCTTGTATATAACATGCATACCCTTGTAACACGCACTGCCTTGTATATAACACGCATACCCTTGTAACACCCACTGCCTTGTATACAACACGCATACCTTTGTAACATACCTTTGTAACAGCATACCCTTGTAACACACGCATACCTTGTAACACCCACTGCCTTGTATATAACACGCATACCCTTGTAACACCCACTGCCTTGTATATAACACGCATACCTTTGTAACACGGACTGCCTTGTATATAACACGCATACCTTTGTAACACCCACTGCCTTGTATATAACATGCATACCCTTGTAACAGCCACTGCCTTGTATATAACATGCATACCCTTGTAACACCCACTGCCTTGTATATAACACTCACACCCTTGTAACACCCACTGCCTTGTATATAACACGCATACCCTTGTAACACCCACTGCCTTGTATATAACACTCACACCCTTGTAACAGCCACTGCCTTGTATATAACATGCATACCCTTGTAACAGCCACTGCCTTGTAAATAACATGCATAACCTTGTAAACACCCACTGCCTTGTATATAACACGCATACCCTTGTAACACGCACTGCCTTGTATATAACACGCATACCTTTGTAACACGGACTGCCTTGTATATAACACGCATACTGCCTTGTATATAACACGCATACCCTTGTAACACGCATACCCTTGTACTGCCTTGTATATAACACCACTTTGTAACACCACTGCCTTGTAACACGCATACCTTGTAACACGCATACCTTGTTATAACACGCATACCCCTTGTAACACCCACTGCCTTGTATATAACACGCATACCCTTGTAACACCCACTGCCTTGTATATAACACGCATACCTTTGTAACACGCATACCCTTGTGTAACACACTGCACTGCCTTGTATGTAACACGCACTACCTTGTATATAACACCACACCCTTGTATACAACACGCATACCTTTGTAACACGCATACCCTTGTAACACCCACTGCCTTGTATATAACACGCATACCCTTGTAACACCCACTGCCTTGTATATAACACGCATACCTTTGTAACACGCACTGCCTTGTATATAACACGCATACCTTTGTAACACCCACTGCCTTGTATATAACATGCCTACCCTTGTAACAGCCACTGCCTTGTATATAACATGCATACCCTTGTAACACCCACTGCCTTGTATATAACACTCACACCCTTGTAACACCCACTGCCTTGTATATAACACGCATACCCTTGTAACACCCACTGCCTTGTATATAACACTCACACCCTTGTAACAGCCACTGCCTTGTATATAACATGCATACCCTTGTAACAGCCACTGCCTTGTAAATAACATGCATAACCTTGTAACACCCACTGCCTTGTATATAACACGCATACCCTTGTAACACACTGCCACTGCCTTGTATATAACACACCCATACCTTTGTAAACACGGACTGCCTTGTATATAACACGCATAGCCTTGTAACACGCATACCCTTGTAACACCCACTGCCTTGTATATAACACGCATACCTTTGTAACACGCATACCCTTGTAACACCCACTGCCTTGTATATAACACGCATACCCTTGTAACACCCACTGCCTTGTATATAACACGCATACCTTTGTAACACGCATACCCTTGTAACACGCACTGCCTTGTATATAACACGCATACCTTTGTAACACCCACTGCCTTGTATATAACATGCATACCTTTGTAACAGCCACTGCCTTGTATATAACATGCATACCCTTGTAACAGCCACTGCCTTGTATATAACACGCATACCCTTGTAACACCTTGTAATAACACGCATACCCTTGTAACACCCACTGCCTTGTATATAACACGCATACCTTTGTAACACGCATACCCTTGTAACACCCACTGCCTTGTATATAACACGCATACCCTTGTAACACCCACTGCCTTGTATATAACACTCACACCCTTGTAACACGCACTGCCTTGTATATAACACGCATACCCTTGTAACACCCACTGCCTTGTATATAACACGCACACCCTTGTAACAGCCACTACCTTGTATATAACATGCATACCCTTGTAACAGCCACTGCCTTGTATATAACATGCATACCCTTGTAACACCCACTGCCTTGTATATAACATGCATACCCTTGTAACACGCACTGCCTTGTATATAACACGCATACCTTTGTAACACCCACTGCCTTGTATATAACATGCATACCCTTGTAACACCCACTGCCTTGTATATAACACTCACACCCTTGTAACACGCACTGCCTTGTATATAACACTCACACCCTTGTAACACCCACTGCCTTGTATATAACACTCACACCCTTGTAACACGCACTGCCTTGTATATAACACGCATACCCTTGTAACAGCCACTGCCTTGTAAATAACATGCATACCCTTGTAACACCCACTGCCTTGTATATAACACGCATACCCTTGTAACACGCACTGCCTTGTATATAACACGCATACCCTTGTAACACCCACTGCCTTGTATATAACACGCATACCCTTGTAACACGCACGCATACCCTTGTAACACCCACTGCCTTGTATATAACACGCATACCTTTGTAACACGCATACCCTTGTAACACGCACTGCCTTGTATATAACACGCATACCTTTGTAACACCCACTGCCTTGTATATAACACTCACACCCTTGTAACACGCACTGCCTTGTATATAACATGCATACCCTTGTAACACGCACTGCCTTGTATATAACACTCACACCCTTGTAACACCCACTGCCTTGTATATAACACTCACACCCTTGTAACAGCCACTGCCTTGTATATAACATGCATACCCTTGTAACAGCCACTGCCTTATATAACAATAACATGCATACCCTTGTAACAGCCACTGCCTTGTATATAACATGCATACCCTTGTAACACCCACTGCCTTGTATATAACACGCATACCCTTGTAACACCCACTGCCTTGTATATAACACGCATACCCTTGTAACACGCACTGCCTTGTATATAACATGCATACCCTTGTAACACACCACTGCCTTGTATATAACACGCACACCCTTGTAACACCCACTGCCTTGTATATAACACGCATACCCTTGTAACACCCACTGCCTTGTATATAACACTCACACCCTTGTAACAGCCACTGCCTTGTATATAACATGCATACCCTTGTAACAGCCACTGCCTTGTAAATAACATGCATACCCTTGTAACACCCACTGCCTTGTATATAACACGCATACCCTTTGTAACACGCACTGCCTTGTATATAACACGCATACCTTTGTAACACGGACTGCCTTGTATATAACACGCATACCCTTGTAACACGCACTGCCTTGTATATAACACGCACTTGCCTGCCTTGTATATAACACGCATACCTTTGTAACACGCATACCCTTGTAACACCCACTGCCTTGTATATAACACGCATACCCTTGTAACACCCACTGCCTTGTATATAACACGCATACCTTTGTAACACGCATACCCTTGTAACACGCACTGCCTTGTATATAACACGCATACCTTTGTAACACCCACTGCCTTGTATATAACATGCATACCTTGTAACAGCCACTGCCTTGTATATAACATGCATACCCTTGTAACAGCCACTGCCTTGTATATAACACGCATACCCTTGTAACACGAATACCCTTGTAACACCCACTGCCTTGTATATAACACGCATACCTTTGTAACACGCATACCCTTGTAACACACCACTGCCTTGTATATAACACGCATACCCTTGTATCACCCACTGCCTTGTATATAACACTCACACCCTTGTAACACGCACTGCCTTGTAGATAACACGCATACCCTTGTAACACCCACTGCCTTGTATATAACACTCACACCCTTGTAACAGCCACTACCTTGTATATAACATGCATACCCTTGTAACAGCCACTGCCTTGTAAATAACATGCATACCCTTGTAACACCTACTGCCTTGTATTTAACATGCATACCCTTGTAACACGCACTGCCTTATATATAACACGCATACCTTTGTAACACGGACTGCCTTGTATATAACATGCATACCCTTGTAACACCCACTGCCTTGTATATAACACTCACACCCTTGTAACACGCACTGCCTTGTATATAACACTCACACCCTTGTAACACCCACTGCCTTGCATATAACACTCACACCCTTGTAACACGCACTGCCTTGTATATAACACGCATACCCTTGTAACAGCCACTGCCTTGTAAATAACATGCATACCCTTGTAACACCCACTGCCTTGTATATAACACGCATACCCTTGTAACACGCACTGCCTTGTATATAACACGCATACCTTTGTAACACGGACTGCCTTGTATATAACACGCATACCCTTGTAACACACACATACCCTTGTAACACCCGCTGCCTTGTATATAACACGCATACCTTTGTAACACGCATACCCTTGTAACACGCACTGCCTTGTATATAACACGCATACCTTTGTAACACGGACTGCCTTGTATATAACACTCACACCCTTGTAACACGCACTGCCTTGTATATAACATGCATACCCTTCTAACACGCGCTGCCTTGTATTTAACACTCACACCCTTGTAACACCCACTGCCTTGTATATAACACTCACACCCTTGTAACAGCCACTGCCTTGTATATAACATGCATACCCTTGTAACAGCCACTGCCTTGTAAATAACATGCATACCCTTGTAACAGCCACTGCCTTGTATATAACATGCATACCCTTGTAACACCCACTGCCTTGTATATAACACGCATACCCTTGTAACACGCACTGCCTTGTATATAACACGCATACCTTTGTAACACGGACTGCCTTGTATATAACACGCATGCCCTTGTAACACGCACTGCCTTGTATATAACACGCATACCTTTGTAACACGCATACCCTTGTAACACCCACTGCCTTGTATATAACACGCATACCTTTGTAACACCCACTGCCTTGTATATAACACGCATACCTTTGTAACAGCCACTGCCTTGTAAATAACATGCATACCCTTGTAACACCCACTGCCTTGTATATAACATGCATACCCTTGTAACACGCACTGCCTTGTATGTAACACGCATACCTTTGTAACACGGACTGCTTTGTATATAACATGCATACCCTTGTAACACCCACTGCCTTGTATATAACATGCACTCACACCCTTGTAACACGCACTGCCTTGTATATAACATGCATACCCTTGTAACACCCACTGCCTTGTATATAACACTCACACCCTTGTAACACCCACTGCCTTGTATATAACACTCACACCCTTGTAACACGCACTGCCTTGTATATAACACTCACACCCTTGTAACACCCACTGCCTTGCATATAACACTCACACCCTTGTAACATGCACTGCCTTGTATATAACATGCATACCTTTGTAACAGCCACTGTCTTGTATATAACATGCATACCCTTGTAACAGCCACTGCCTTGTATATAACACGCATACCCTTGTAACACGCATACCCTTGTAACACCCACTGCCTTGTATATAACACGCATACCTTTGTAACACGCATACCCTTGTAACACCCACTGCCTTGTATATAACACGCATACCCTTGTATCACTCACTGCCTTGTATATAACACTCACACCCTTGTAACACGCACTGCCTTGTATATAACACGCATACCCTTGTAACACCCACTGCCTTGTATATAACACTCACACCCTTGTAACAGCCACTACCTTGTATATAACACGCATACCTTTGTAACACGCATACCCTTGTAACACCCACTGCCTTGTATATAACACGCATACCTTTGTAACACCCACTGCCTTGTATATAACACGCATACCTTTGTAACACGCATACCCTTGTAACACCCACTGCCTTGTATATAACACGCATACCTTTGTAACACCCACTGCCTTGTATATAACACGCATACCTTTGTAACAGCCACTGCCTTGTAAATAACATGCATACCCTTGTAACACCCACTGCCTTGTATATAACATGCATACCCTTGTAACACGCACTGCCTTGTATGTAACACGCATACCTTTGTAACACGGACTGCTTTGTATATAACATGCATACCCTTGTAACACCCACTGCCTTGTATATAACATGCACTCACACCCTTGTAACACGCACTGCCTTGTATATAACATGCATACCCTTGTAACACCCACTGCCTTGTATATAACACTCACACCCTTGTAACACCCACTGCCTTGTATATAACACTCACACCCTTGTAACACGCACTGCCTTGTATATAACACTCACACCCTTGTAACACCCACTGCCTTGCATATAACACACTCACACCCTTGTAACATGCACTGCCTTGTATATAACATGCATACCTTTGTAACAGCCACTGTCTTGTATATAACATGCATACCCTTGTAACAGCCACTGCCTTGTATATAACACGCATACCCTTGTAACACGCATACCCTTGTAACACCCACTGCCTTGTATATAACACGCATACCTTTGTAACACGCATACCCTTGTAACACCCACTGCCTTGTATATAACACGCATACCCTTGTATCACTCACTGCCTTGTATATAACACTCACACCCTTGTAACACGCACTGCCTTGTATATAACACGCATACCCTTGTAACACCCACTGCCTTGTATATACACACTCACACCCTTGTAACAGCCACTACCTTGTATATAACACGCATACCTTTGTAACACGCATACCCTTGTAACACCCACTGCCTTGTATATATAACACGCATACCTTTGTAACACCCACTGCCTTGTATATAACACGCATACCTTTGTAACACGCATACCCTTGTAACACCCACTGCCTTGTATATAACACGCATACCCTTGTATCACCCACTGCCTTGTATATAACACTCACACCCTTGTAACACGCACTGCCTTGTATATAACACGCATACCCTTGTAACACCCACTGCCTTGTATATAACACTCACACCCTTGTAACAGCCACTACCTTGTATATAACACGCATACCTTTGTAACACGCATACCCTTGTAACACCCACTGCCTTGTATATAACACGCATACCTTTGTAACACGGACTGCCTTATATATAACATGCATACCCTTGTAACAGCCACTGCCTTGTATATAACATGCATAGCCTTGTAACAGCCACTGCCTTGTATATAACACTCACACCCTTCTAACAGCCACCGCCTTGTAAATAACACGCATACCCTTGTAACACGCACTGCCTTGTATATAACACTCACACCCTTGTAACACCCACTGTCTTGTAAATAACACTCACACCCTTGTAACAGCCACTGCCTTGTATATAACACGCATACCTTTGTAACAGCCACTGCCTTGTAAATAACATGCATACCCTTGTAACACCCACTGCCTTGTATATAACATGCATACCCTTGTAACACGCACTGCCTTGTATGTAACACGCATACCTTTGTAACACGGACTGCCTGGTATATAACATGCATATTCTTGTAACAGCCACTGCCTTGTATATGACACGCATACCCTTGTAACACCCACTACCTTGTATATAACACGCATAATCTTGTAACACGCACTGCCTTGTATATAACACGCATACCCTTGTAACACCCACTGCCTTGTATATAACACTCAAGTGCATTAAGGCCTGGGTTTCAAAATGGCTGCCGTTTATTTGATGAGGGGGTAGTCTTTCTCCTTTTCTTTGTAATGTTTTACCTTAAAACTTTGACAAATAATATATAGTCAGTCACGACCTTAACAAAAATTACGTAACAGTTTCCATGGAAACCTGGTATGTGACCTTTGAACTCTAATTGAAATATCATTTTATAAAAGCCTTCTGCATTATAGTAAAGTGTTTTCATATGTCTGATATTTTTATGGATATGAATAGGGGGTAAGTCATTACTTATAACCCCAACGAGGGCGGTGAAGAAAAATAATTTTAAACAATCTTAAATTGAGAGTATCATATTTCATTTCAGCCTAAATCAGTCTTACCGATAATATTTGCAATTGCCCTCGTTGGATATATATACTATGGACTAACTCTGATTCACTTGTATAACAATTTCCTGCACATTAAAATGCTTTAATATAATGCAGGAGGCTTTTATATCAATTATTTAAATTAGAGTTCAAAGGTCACATTCCATATTTCCATGGAAACTATCATGTGTAATTGTCAACATCGTGGCTATATTGTAATTGCCAAAGTGTTAAGAGAAAATATTACAAAGAGAAAGAATTAGACTACCCCCTCTTGAATTGTGGCGGCCATTTTGAAAAGTTTGAGACCCAGGCCTTAATGTACTTGAGCACTCACACCCTTGTAACACGCACTGCCTTGTATATAACATGCATACCCTTGTAACACCCACTGCCTTGTATATAACACTCACACCCTTGTAACACCCACTGCCTTGTATATAACACTCACACCCTTGTAACACGCACTGCCTTGTATATAACACTCACACCCTTGTAACACCCACTGCCTTGCATATAACACTCACACCCTTGTAACATGCACTGCCTTGTATATAACATGCATACCTTTGTAACAGCCACTGTCTTGTATATAACATGCATACCCTTGTAACAGCCACTGCCTTGTATATAACACGCATACCCTTGTAACACGCATACCCTTGTAACACCCACTGCCTTGTATATAACACGCATACCTTTGTAACACGCATACCCTTGTAACACCCACTGCCTTGTATATAACACGCATACCCTTGTATCACCCACTGCCTTGTATATAACACTCACACCCTTGTAACACGCACTGCCTTGTATATAACACGCATACCTTTGTAACACGCATACCCTTGTAACACCCACTGCCTTGTATATAACACGCATACCTTTGTAACACCCACTGCCTTGTATATAACACGCATACCTTTGTAACACGGACTGCCTTATATATAACATGCATACCCTTGTAACAGCCACTGCCTTGTATATAACATGCATAGCCTTGTAACAGCCACTGCCTTGTATATAACACTCACACCCTTCTAACAGCCACCGCCTTGTAAATAACACGCATACCCTTGTAACACGCACTGCCTTGTATATAACACTCACACCCTTGTAACACCCACTGTCTTGTAAATAACACTCACACCCTTGTAACAGCCACTGCCTTGTATATAACACGCATACCCTTGTAACACCCACTACCTTGTATATAACACTCATACCCTTGTAACACGCACTGCCTTGTATATAACAGTCAGCGCGCACGCCTTTAATTATAACCACGTGTATACACAACGGACGATCACAATGATGAAGGGCTATGCCGAAACGTGTGTTAAAGATACAATTGACACTTTTAAGAAATGTATTAAAAAACTGCTAGTGCATTTTTTTATTGGAGAATAAATATGTTATTGTAAATTAGCGCTTCTTTGCAAAACTTGCCTGTGATTCAACACTGTAAAGCTCTGAAACGTTGCCGTACTTGACAATAAACGAGTATATTGTAACCAAATGTTAAAGGTTACAGAAGCGCCACATTGAAGTTACGAAAGCGCCACAAGGTTACCAAAACGCCACATTCAAGGTTACAAAAACGCCACAAGGTTACAAAAGCGCCACATTCAAGGTTACAAAAACGCCACAAGGTTACAAAAGCGCCATACCAGGTTACAAAAGCGCCACATTTAAGGTTACAAAAACGCCATTCCTATAGCTCTCTCTCTCTCTCCCTCTCTCTCTCTCTCTCTCTATCTCTCTCTCTCTCTCTATCTATCTAATCTGTCATGGTTGTTGTCTGCTCTAATGTCAGTATTCATCACAACTTCTCTGATGTATATTACACATAAAGGTGATAGTACTTATTCAAATAGCATGGACAGTATTCATCACAACATGTCTTACATATACCTACCATAAAAAGGTAATAGTATTCCAATCGCATGGACAATATTCATCACAACTTCTCTTATGAATGCCTATCATGTATCTATGATACTATTATCATACTATTAGTATTATTATACTATTGAAATCGATTCAGTTTTCACCTTTAGTTATTTAGGCGGATTTTGATATGGATTCATTTTTGTGGGGAGGGCATTTGACAGGGAGGAGAAGGGACTTGACATTTGGACTGGAAAGGGAGGGGACTTGACGTTTGGACTGGGAGGGGACTTTACGTTTGGACTGGGAGAGGAGGGTACTTGACGTTTGGACAGGAAGGGGAGGGGACTTGACGACTGGGAGGGGAGGGGACTTGGCGATTGGATTGGGAGGGGACTTGACGATTGAACTGGGAAGGGAGGGTACTTGGCGATTGGACTGGGAGGGGACTTGACGATTGAACTGGGAAGGGAGGGTACTTGACGATTGGTCTGGGAGAGGAGGGGATTTGACGTTTGGACTGGGAGAGGAGGGGACTTGACGATTGGACTGGGAGGGGAGGCAACTTGACGATTGGACTGGGAGAGGAGGGGACTTGATGCGACTGGGAGACTGGGACAAGGAGGGGACTTGACGATTGGGACTGGGGAGGGGACTTGACGATTGGACTGGGAAGGGAGGGGACTTGACGATTGGACTGGGAGAGGAGGGGACTTGGACGATTGGACTGGGAGAGGAGGGGGACGATTTTACTATTGGACTGGGAAGACGATTGGAGGGAACTTGACGATTGGACTGGGGAGAGGAGGGGACTTGACGATTGGACTGGGAGGGGACTTGACGATTGGACTGGGAAGGGACTTGACGATTGGGCGGGGAGGGGGGGACTTGACTATGGGCGGGGAGGGGAGACCTATGGGCGGGGAGGGGACTTTACTATGGACTGGGAGGGGGGGAACTTGACGAGGGGAGGGGAGGGGGACCTATGGGCGGGGAGGGGAGACCTATGGGCGGGGAGGGGAGACCTATGGGCGGGGAGGGGAGACCTATGGGCGGGGAAGGGAGACCTATGGGCGGGGAGGGGAGACCTACGGGGAAGGGAGTCCTATGGGCGGGGAGGGGAGACCAATGGGCGGGGATGGGAGACCTATGGGCGGGGAGGGGAGACCTATGGGCGGGGAGGAGAGACCTATGGGCAGGGAAGGGAGTCCTATGGGCGGGGAGGGGAGACCTATGGACCGGGGATATGGGCAGGGAGGGGACCTATGGGCAGGGAGGGGAGACCTATGGGCAGGGAAGGAAGTCCTATGGGCGGGGAGGAGAGACCTATGGGCAGGGAAGGAAGACCTATGGGCGGGGAGGGGAGACCTATGGACCGGGGATGGGAGACCAATGGGCGGGAGGGGAGACCTATGGACCGGGGAGGGGAGACCTATGGGCGGGGAGGGGAGTCCTATGGGCGGGGAGGGGAGACCTATGGACCGGGGGGGGGAGACCTATGGGCGGGGAGGGGAGACCTATGGGCGGGGAGGGGAGACCTATGGGCGGGGAGGGGAGACCTATGGGCGGGGGAGGGGAGACCCTATGGGCGGGGAGGGGAGACCTATGGGCGGGGAGGGGAGACCTATGGGCGGGGAGGGGAGACCTATTGGCGGGGGGCGGGGACCTATGGGCGGGGAGGGGACCTATGGGCGGGGAGGGGATGGGCGGGGAGGGGAGACCTATGGGCGGGGAGGGGAGACCTATGGGCGGGGAGGGGAGACCTATGGGCGGGGAGGGGAGACCTATGGGCGGGGAGGGGAGACCTATGGGCGGGGAGGGGAGACCTATGGGCGGGGAGGGGAGACCTATGGGCGGGGAGGGGAGACCTATGGGCGGGGAGGGGAGACCTATGGGCGGGGAGGGGAGACCTATGGGCGGGGAGGGGAGACCTATGGGAGGGGAGGAGGGAGACCTATGGGCGGGGAGGGGAGACCTATGGGCGGGGAGGGGAGACCTATGGATAGTACTTGCATGTGTGACCGCCTGGGAATACCTGATGCTGTAGACTTTTTTTTCAAACTCGTTGTGCGTAATCCTAATCCTAATTCTTTTTTGCTGCCAAAACGACATTAGTGCTGACAATACGACACTACGTTCGCTTTCTTTTAAGTGGTTCTTTGGTACTTGTTCCAAAATGGTGGTCGAATCGAATGGGTTGTGTTAAAACATATCCATTGGTATTGCATCAACTAAGGAAACAGATAACTGAGTGAATGGATTCATAGCTGATGATCTCACCGATGCATTGTACGGCTATTTCAACTGTTCGCCCTCGGTAGAAATCTTTGCGTTCGTTCCATCACGATGGACTTCCGTTGTCGCTCTCATATTTCCTGCACTGTTAACGGATTTTTGGACCGTTCTAGCCATATCTAGGACTCATTCAAGACAGGAAAATAGTCCAAAATCTGCATCCAAGTTTTCCATGTAAAATAAGCCACTGTGAAGTCACTAGAGCACGCGCGTATATCAATTCCACAGGGGGACCGCGAAGGTGACTTGGCGTGCGCAATCAACACTTGTACTATATGATGTGTCCTCCAGAATAATGAGTTTGGTTGTTAATATTGTGCAATTTGGAACTTTTAAATTGATGAAAGCGTAATATATCTTGCTATTTAGTACAGAAATCGAAGTGTAGTTGAAACCATGCATCGTATTATCCTATCCAGAAAAGCCTTGACATTCTACATTTCACTCGTGGACTTTTGGAACTACATCAAAGAGTGTTTCCAAACTCTTGCGATATATGTACTTGCAGTCGCACTATCTTTCAAGTATTTTTGCGCTCAAAGACTTACAGAGAACGTAGTGATTAATGTAGTAAAACACTTCTGGCAATATGATTCGAAGCTCGCTAGGAATGCCTATTTCTCTCGCCTTTCAATCTTGTCTACGGCCATACCACCGGGGAGAAAACGGTTCTCGTCCGATCTGCGGAGTAAGATCGGAGTAAGACCTGGCCCTACCCTGCGGTAGGGCCAGGTTAGTACTTGGATAGGTGACCGCCTGGGAATACCTGGTCCTGTAGACTTTTTTTCCAAACTCGTTGTGCGTAACCCTAACCCTAACTCTTTTTTGCTGCCAAAACGACATTAGTGCTGACAATACGACACTGCTTTCGCTTTCTTTTAAAGGAGCACTCTCACAGGTAATGCATTGCGCGCCGTGTTATTGTTTACATATGGGATACTACTTAGATTTGACAAGAACACACGTGAAAAGTAGACGTGAAAAGTTCGCCTTTCGAATTCCGATACGGATCAGCAATGGCAAGTCCGGAGTTCTCCAGAGAATCTCTTCCCGTGTGGTAAGTAGAAATCTGCCATTTTCGTATCATACGAAAATGATGCTGAGGGGTTCAAGGCGCGCAATGCATTATCTGTGAGAGTTCTCCAGATGATTGCTCGATTTGCTAGCGTCCATGCTCCAAGAAACTCGGCCATATAATAATGAACAATATCTGGGAGGGGAAGGGATTGGGGGAGAGAAGGAGGGGGATTTTTTTTATTTCCCCTTCCTTTCTTTCCCCAATCCCCTTCCCCTCCTCTCTCCTCTCCCTCCCCTCCTCTCTCCTCCCCTCCCCTCCTCTCTCCTCCCCCTCCCCTCCTCTCTCCTCCCCTCCCATTCTCTCTCCTCATCCTCCCCTCCTCTCTGAATTGGGGAAGAGATCTAAATTGTTTTCAAATTCGACGAAACTTTGTACAGGTATCAGTAAATAAATACCACAAGACACCAGGACAGTTTCAAGACTGTTGTTACAGTATTTATAGGGAAAAAAAAGATATAATCCACAAAATCCCAGCTTGGGCTTCTTGTGCCGTTCAATATCAAACAAAATACGAATTTTGTGAATAGCCAGTGTGCAGTGAAAAGCCAGAATTAAATTAATTTGACTATAGTAAGCCTTTTTGTCGAAATCTGATGATCAAAATAGCAACAGAATAAAATATAGCATTATTAATAATGGTAATAGGACTGAGTGGAGTCCAATTCGGTCTGTAATCATACGAGTGATAAACAAAATTGGACGACCGCGTAGCGGGAGTCCAATTTGTTTATCACCACTATGATTATTGCTAGAATCGGTTTTTGTGCTTCCGAAATCACGCTTCATTTTATGGTCCAGCGGTTAAGAATCGAGAATCTCAAATCAGTTGTGAAATTTCGAATTTGTTTTTATTTCACCAAAACATCCCTTTGGGTGAACTGTTTTAGGAAATCATACTAAAAAATCCCAGCGCGTTTTCAATTTTGAGAAATTTACAAAAGTTTAAAAAATCAATTAAATTTCCGATTTTACCTCATTAATATGCACGAATTATGAGCCAACTTTAAAGCGATGGCGAGAGCTCGCAAATGTTTCAATCAAATTGATGTTGCTCACACATTGCAAACAACTCACTAGCTTCAAGAATTGCTACAAAGCTTTGAACAAAATCCTTTATGAATATGTGGTTTTGACCTTGATCTACACCATCTTATTTTACGTTCTTGCAACGGCCAAAATAAGGACCAAGTTCAACCTTCCAAAATCGATCCTGGTACCTAACAAATGGGTAAAAAAATTACACTGCATGAAAGCACGCTTATTCTAGTTTTGACAGGCAAAAAGTCAGCTCTGCAAATTAAAACGCGACCGCGCAGTGAAATATTAACTCGTGCCATTTGAACGTCTTCAACGAGATATGCGATACGCAACGAAATGTCCAAACTAACCCCAAAGCGAAGTAAAGTACGAGAGAACCCAAAAATCGTTTGTAATACCTTCTAGCTATGCTTTTAGTTGATAAACTAGGAAAACGGAAGTTGTTCTCTGTGAAACCGTATCAGATAAACAACGGACGGTCACGCTACAAAAACCGATTTAAAAACATCAGTGACGATGTTGTTAGACGAGGCTTGCAAGTTCTAGTTTGCCACTATCGGCTCTAGATATAAATATTTGAAAAGATCTACATATCGCATGATAAAAGAGTGAAAACATTGTCGACTTTTCAAAGACAAAATAACCAGCTAATTAATGAAATATGATCACGAGCCGTTTAACTGCCGCTACGCATTTTAAAACAACCATTTATTCGGTATTACGTTACTTTGCAACTACTTTCAACCAATACGATACACTTTTGAAACTTACAACTGACTTCTGTAACTGCATGAGTAGGTAAACATAATGGACTCACCGTACAAGGCCAACTTGTCACGTATCTTGTTGTAGCAGTTTTTGTATCCTAAAATAGCGTACATTGGCCTTTGATCTTCCCTGAATAGCATAATTTTGCGATACTGCCAACCTGTTGCACATATTCTAACGACAAACTGCAGGCCTAGCAGTGATATATGCAATGTTCATCCAGTTATCCAGTAAATTTTGAATAAATTATCTCTGGATCTTAATTGCACGATGTTTCGTAATTTGAAGTGACATTGCTCAATCCAGTACTGCACTATAGTTGGAAATGCCATTTTCGGCTCGTGTAAAAAGCAACGTGTCTTGTGGAGTTTATAGTCCAGAATATCCAGACCAGTTTCAAAACAGGGGGGTGCTCAGGGATATCAGTGACAGTGCGAAGACCTTTTTGGGTTTGAAATCTGCGGCTTGGGACTTTTTGAAATAAAGAAATAAAAATGCTACGTTCTCGATTCAGTGAAAAAATGTTGGACTGGGGTCTTAATTGTTTTTGCGTAATAGACTTTTTGGGGTTAAAAAGTTTGGCCTCATTCGCAATACCCCGAGTACCCCCCCTGGGAGTTTCAATGTATTCCTCTGTCAGAATGCAATAGAGATGTGTGCGAGACATCTAGAAATGAATGGGATTAGCGAAGATTTGTCCCTGTACAACGAAATGAAGTTGCTGCTTGCAAGAGCAGGTATTGTTTCTTTGTACATTTGTATCGTTTATACAGTACCATTTCACTGATCGTGTAGCTGATGAGTCCCATTCGTTGCTGAAATGTCCTCGACATCGATGGCGAACACCAAAGTCAGATATTCAGTACCGCAACCCTTAATTGCGCACAAATCTGCTACTGTGAAAGGGTTACGTAGAATAAACAGCATGCACTCGCGTTTGATTCTCGAGAAAACGGGACAACTTATTGCAGTTGAGAAGTTTAAAGTTTCAGGCTCAAAGTGGAGGGGATGGGAAATAAGGAGAGAGGAGAGGAAAAGGATAGGAGAGGGGAGGGAAAGGATAGGGGAATAGGGGAAATGAGAGGGGAGAGGGAAAGGATGAGGGATATAGGAGAGGGGAGGAAAAGGCTGAGGGTAGGGGAAAGGAGAGGCGAGGGGATGGGAAATAAGGAGAGAGGAGAGGGAAAGGATAGGGGACGGAAAAAGGATAGGGGAAGGGGAAAGGAGAGGGGAGGGGAAAGGAGAGGATATAGGAGAGGGGAGGAAAAGGCTGAGGGGAGAGGAAAGGAGAGGGGAGAGGGAAAGTATAGGACAGGTGGGGAGGGAAATGATAGGGGAAGGGAAAGGAGAGGGAAGAGCGAAAGGATAGGAGGAAAAGGATAGGGGAGGAGAGGGGAGAGGGATAGGATAGAGAGGGGAGGAATTAAAGGATAGGAATGGGGAATAAAGGATAGGGGATGGGGGAGGGGAGAGCAGGGGAAAGGAGAGGGGAGGAAAATGATAGGGGAGGGGAGAGGGGAGAGGGAAAGGAGAGGAGAGGGGAGGAAAAGGATAGGAGAGGCCTAGGTAGAGGAAAGGAGGGAGGGGAAAGGGGCTTTGGACCTGAAACTCAGGTTATAATTACCACCACGTGCGCTACCTAGCGGTATCTCCACTACTCTCCGTTCTTCTTCTTCCAATTTCCTTGTTTCTTCTTCTTGTTGAATTACCTTCAAATACTCTGAGCACATATAGCATATTGCTAGAGCAAATAAGAAAACATGGATTTCAGCAATTTAGGTATCTGCTGTCTCAGGCAAACATGGAATGATTCACGTAAATTTTCTCGTTGTTACTTACGCGATCCAACTGCAATAAGTTGTCCCGTTTTCTCGAGAATCAAACGTGAGTGCATGCTGTTTATTCTGCGTAACCCTTTCACAGTAGCAGATTTGTGCGCAATTAAGGGTTGCGGTACTGAATATCTGACTTTGCGTGTTCGCCATCTAATGCCATACTCGGCTCGATGTCGAGGACATATAGTCAGCAACGAATGGGACTCCATCAGCTACATGATCAGTGAAATGGTACTGTATAAACGATACAAATGTACAAAGAAACAATACCTGCTCTTGCAAGCAGCAACTTCATTTCGTTGTACAGGGACAAATCTTCGCTAATCCCATTCATTTCTAGATGTCTGGACACATCTCTATTGCATTCTGCCAGAGGAACACATTGAAACTCCCAGGGGGGGTACTCAGGGGTATCAGTGACGGGGAGGTGCGAATGAGGCCAAACTTTTTAACCCCAAAAAGTCTATTACGCAAAAACAATTAAGACCCCAAAAAAGTCCAACATCCATTTTTCTCCACATACTGAATCGAGAACGGTAGGATATCATTTTTATCAACCCCAAAAAAGTCCTTGCCAGAATCTTTATTTCAAAAAAATCCAACTGCAATAAGTCGTCCCGTTTTCTCGAGAATCAAACGTGAGTGCATGCTGTTTATTCTGCGTAACCCTTTCACAGTAGCAGATTTGTGCGCAATTAAGGGTTGCGGTACTGAATATCTGACTTTGCGTGTTCGCCATCTAATGCCATACTCGGCTCGATGTCGAGGACATATAGTCAGCAACGAATGGGACTCCATCAGCTACATGATCAGTGAAATGGTACTGTATAAACGATACAAATGTACAAAGAAACAATACCTGCTCTTGCAAGCAGCAACTTCATTTCGTTGTACAGGGACAAATCTTCGCTAATCCCATTCATTTCTAGATGTCTGGACACATCTCTATTGCATTCTGCCAGAGGAACACATTGAAACTCCCAGGGGGGGTACTCAGGGGTATCAGTGACGGGGAGGTGCGAATGAGGCCAAACTTTTTAACCCCAAAAAGTCTATTACGCAAAAACAATTAAGACCCCAAAAAAGTCCAACATCCATTTTTTTCTCCACATACTGAATCGAGAACGGTAGGATATCATTTTTATCAACCCCAAAAAAGTCCTTGCCAGAATCTTTATTTCAAAAAAAAAAGTCCACCGGAACATTGCTAACCCCCAAAAAGTCCCAAGCCGCAGATTTCAAACCCAAAAAGGTCTTCGCACCTCCCCGTCACTGATATCCCTGAGCACCCCCCTGGGTTGAAACTGGTCTGGATATTCTGGACTATAAACTCCACAAGACACGTTGCTTTTTACACGAGCCGAAAAGCTACACAACGCCATTTCCAACTATAGTGCAGTACTGGATTGAGCAATGTCACTTCAAATTACGAAACATCGTGCAAAGATCCAGAGATAATTTATTCAAAATTTAACTGGATAACTGGATTAACTGAACATTGCATATATCACTGCTAGGCCTGCAGTTTGTCGTTAGAATATGTGCAACAGGTTGGCAGTATCGCAAAATTATGCTATTCAGGGAAGATCAAAGGCCAATGTAAGCTATTTTAGGATACAAAAACTGCTACAACAAGATACAAACAATTATACCGTGACAAGTCTTGGCCTTGTACGGTGAGTCCATGTTTAGTGAGTGGCCTACTCATGCAGTTACAGAAGTCAGTTGTAAGTATCTCAAAAGTGTATCGTATTGGTTGAATGTAGTTGCAAAGTAACAGAATACCGAATAAATGGCTGTTTTAAAATGCGTAGCGGCAGTTAAACGGCTCGTGATCAATTTCATTAATTAGCCGGTTACTTCCGATTGTCTTTGAAAAGTCGACAATGTTTTCACTCTTTTATCATGCGATATTCTCAACATTGTAGATCTTTTCAAATATCAGAAATCTACCTATCTAGAGCCGATAGTGGCAAACTAGAACTTGCAAGCCTCGTCTAACAACATCGTCACTGATGTTTTTAATCGGTTTTTGTAGCGTGACCGTCCGTTGTTTATCTGATACGGTTTCACAGAGAACAACTTCCGTTTTCCTAGTTTATCAACTAAAAGCATAGCTAGAAGTTATTACAAACGATTTTTGGGTTCTCTCGTACTTTACTTCGCTTTGGGGTTAGTTTGGACATTTCGTTGCGTATCGCATATCTCGTTGAAGACGTTCAAATGGCACGAGTTAATATTTCACTGCGCGGTCGCGTTTTAATTTGCAGAGCTGACTTTTTGCCTGTCAAAACTAGAATAAGCGTGCTTTCATGCAGTGTAATTTTTTTACCCATTTGTTAGGTACCAGGATCGATTTTGGAAGGTTGAACTTGGTCCTTATTTTGGCCGTTTTTGAACGTAAAATAAGACGGTGTAGATCAAGGTCAAAACCACATATTCATAAAGGATTTTGTTCAAAGCTTTGTAGCAATTCTTGAAGCTAGTGAGTTGTTCTAGTGAGTTGTTTGCAATGTGTGAGCAACATCAATTTGATTGAAATATTTGCGAGCTCTCGCCATCGCTTTAAAGTTGACTCATAATTCGTGCATATTAATGAGGTAAAATCGGAAATTTAATTGATTTTTTAAACTTTTGTAAATTTCTCAAAATTGAAAACGCGCTGGGATTTTTTAGTATGATTTCCTAAAACAGTTCACCCAAAGGGATGTTTTGGTGAAATAAAAACAAATTCGAAATTTCACAACTGATTTGAGATTCTCGATTCTTACAGGCACGCCCTCTTAATTATTCATGAGGTAACCAGCCAAGCCGGTGCATCAAATCCGGTCACATGATGGACCTGGAAACCCCGGAAAGTCCGCTCAAGAGTACTTTGAAATGCATTTCAAAGTCCAAGGACTTTGAAATGATGGACTTTGAAATGATGAACTTTGAAATGATGGATTTCAAAGTTCAAAGTACTCTTTCCTGAGTTCTTACCCTCATATAACAATCATCGGGACCTTGGACAGAGTACCACTCTGTCGGAATGAGATTCAATCTGAAAGCAGGCTCTACTTCATGCTACTCAAGAGTCCAACACATGTGGGATATTATTTATATACGATGTACTCGACTCTGCGCAAGAGCAGAGAATATGAAGACTGGAATTATTGCTTTTCCGGGCTAAAATCTTGCAACTCTTTATTTATTGCCTTTAGGCCATTGCATGTAATAATTAATGAGTATGAGAAGTTGTTCCAAAACCTCGAATTCGGACTAGTGAAACATTACTTCAATAACTCTCACCATACTACCTCAGATTTTGCATTCATTTGCATTGAATCCATCAACGATCCCACAAACATTGACATAAAGCTTCTTACCCGGGAAGATTATTGGACAGCTCAACTTAATACGTTACAAGTGCACCCATACGGCCTCAACAAGAGAGCAGAATTTCGTTCTAAGAAAATGTTTCGCTAGCTTGTTCCCTAAGGATTATTTAACTAAAGTTACATAGTTTTCAGTATTAATAAGGTTGTTGTGACACTAAGTCCCGCCTTACTTTCTAAACAATATGCATTTCTATGCTTAGTATTCCCCATAGTATTATGTCACTAGCTTTCATGCCTTTTGTCTTAGCCATCCCATATATACAAGTCACTTACTTCATATATATAGTGTTTATAAAGTATTTATGCTTAGTATTCCCCATATTATTATGTCACTAGCTTTCATGCCTTTTGTCTTAGCCGTCCCATATATACAGGTCACTTTACTTCATAATAGTGTTTATAAAGTATTTATGCTTAGTATTCCCTATAGTATTATGTCACTAGCTTTCATGCCTTTTGTCTTAGCCGTCCCATATATACAGGTCACTTTACTTCATATTGTAACGGATCTGGTGTTTACATGACTAGCGTGACCTAAGCCATTAGCCATGATGTCAACACCTTTACACACCTCTTCCACGTCAGTACAATAGTCTTACGAAACGCTGTTGCAATGTCTAAATCGTGCTTACGTCTTGTTTGTTTTGTAATGTTCTAGAATTACGAATAGTTGCCTACAAATAACGTTGTAATCTTGTGTAAAGTCAGTTGGTATTTCGGTTAGCAGTGATCAGTTGTAAACTTGTTTCTAGTCAATAAATCCAAGTCCTACGGTAAAGAGAGTCTGTCATTGATAAATCTCGGTTCCGTTACAATATATGTATTATTTACAATATGAGTGGCAATGTTGTATCTTATTTACAATCTCGAGCCGAAGGCGAGAGATTGTAAATAAGATACAACATTGTCACGAATATTGTAAATTACATATGATATTGTTTAATCATTGTTTGAACCAGGTAGGCGTTTCAACCAGAATTGTAGTCAATATCTGATTGAGATGAAAATAATATAATAATTAAATAACTGTTCTTTTAGCATTCAATTCTCATTCCGATTGCTTGACCGCACTAATCAATGAAGGCAGTTTCGTATTATACTAGCTTAGTTAAGATATCGATTGTTTAATAAATGTTTTATTCCTTTTCATACTTGATAGTTCTTGAATAGAGTTGATTGCTCATTGAGACATATACAAAGAACAAATACAGTCGAAATATGTAATATGCCTGCTTTTTGATTTAGAATACATTTACACTTTTGTTTGGTTTTCAAAGGGCGCTTTAATTGTGAATGCAAACGCAGTTTTGATTCTTTTCAATCAAATCAAGAACAGTTCTCACAGGAAGGTCATAGAACTAAGACGGGCATTTGAGACGATAGCTGACAATTTTCGTAAACTGCCAAAAGTGTATCACAAGAGAGTCAGTTGTTGAGGGAATGTGCCCAAACTAGCACCGAAGTGGAGTGTAAAGATTTCTGAAGTCTGTCAGATGTCTCGTAAAATCAAGGTAGCAAGGAAAGAGTCTATTGACTTGTCTTTTGACACATAAATTCCGTATGAAGTTCTAGTTCGACTAACATTACTTTACCATCTTCTATTTCGAGGTTCTTGAAAATAATAATGTAGCAAGTAACGCAATATTTAGCGAGAACTGTGCGAAGTCCTGAATTTGAAGTAATCTCGTGTCTTTCAAAGTTTGTTATAATTTATTTGAGATTGTGAAAGTATTGCCGCACAAAGCTAGAAATCCAATGGTTGTATCATTAGTAAGTAAGTTAAAACTGTGAAGATGCTAAGCTCCAATAGAGGAAGGGAGTTACATTAAAGAAACTGTGGACAAAATCTAACGTGTACTGATTTTTCTTAATTAGCTTTTAGGATAATATATCAGTGTTCCTCTCATATAATGCATTGATCGATACAGAATACTTATACAGCTTATTAGTATTCTGTATCTGATACAGAATACTAATAAGGTCTATTAGTATTCTGTATCAGATACAGAATACTAATAAGCTTTATTACTATTCTGTATCATACTTATGAACAATTGCAGTAATTAATCAACCCCACCTATTCCCCCGGCCTATTCCCTGCCAACTATTCAAACCCTCCCCGTGCTTTTAGTTTCTTGGAAATTGTATGGGAGTTACAAGGTAGCCACGTGACCAGAATGCTGAGCACAGATTGGACAGCTGCCTAATGAATTATTAATGAATATTATAAATAGTGTTTATAAAGTATTTATGCTTAGTATTCCCTATAGTATTATGCCACTAGCTTTCATGCCTTTTGTCTTAGCCATCCCATCATATATACAGGTCACTTTACTTCATATATATAGTGTTTATAAAGTATTTATGCTTAGTATTCCCCATAGTATTATGTCACTAGCTTTCATGCCTTTTGTCTTAGACTTTACTTCATATATTCAGTTGTACATATTTCGTTCCTTTTGTACATATTATTTGTATTCCTGTATACATATTTATTTTACTGATGAAGACCGAAGGTCGAAACGCTTTAATAAAATCATTGGACAATTAGAAGTTGCAAGCCTTTAACCACTTATTCTTCATATATATATAAAAGGCTATATAGGTTTTCCCATTTCTTTGTTATTGCATATAACATTTTTATCTTCAATATTATTCTCTTCTAATTCTTTATGTAGAATTCAACTAAAAAGAGATCAATAACAAGATTATACATTATACATTACACATTTCCATTGCATTTTCACACATTTTAAATGTCAAATTATTTTAACAATCAGCTTTGCAGAGCAGCATTCAGATTCTCAGTGGAATCATTACCTCAAACAGTTTTTCACAGTACTGTTTTTCTACTCCAGTTTTTTGAATACTAATTATTTACTATACCAACTGCTTTGTAAAACTATCTAAGAAATATAAAACGGTTTTCCGTGTTATATAGGCTGATCTAAACACACGTGATGTTGGGAGAACACGAGAGAAGCGTAGAAAACCACGAGCCGTAGGCGAAAATAACTACAAGGATTTCTTTTTGAAAAAATCATTTATTTACGCGAGATTTTACTGATCAAATTTGCAATTCTCCTGAAAAGCGTCAGAATTCGCCCATCATGCAATCAAATGTCGCGAAAGAAATCAAAATGACAAACGACTCGACAAATTGTATCTGCATGTTTCGAGCCTAATCTCTTCTAGTTAAAGAAAAGAAAAATCAATTGATTTCTGAATTTCGTCGTTTTTAGAAAAGACAAGTCAAATCTCTGACAAAAGATCAAAAGGAATATATTGTCAAGAACTCGTATCTTTCGAAATTGAATGAAGCGATCCCTTTTCTTTCAAAGGAAAAATTGAAAAGGCTACACGCCAATGTGAACTCTAAAACAGTTCACTTTAAGTGTGTATAGCGAAGCTTTCTTGCAACTCATGCAATTGTTAGGATTCTTTATAGACTCGAGTTCAACAATTGTTTTTGTGAACGCTTCCATATAAATCATTACAATACGTCATTTAGACAATTTTTTTTAAACAAGAGTCTGCTGTCTCCGAAAATCGAATATATATGCTTTTAAAATAACGTCACTGTTTTGCTGGGGTAACTCCGATCATGATCGAACACATATCAAAAGTAGTGTTTACAACATGAGCAGCCGATCTCATACAACACGGACGCGAATGTTGTAAACTACTTTTCTAAAACTCATTTTAAAATAATTCATGAGCCATTAGGCCAATGGGAGCTGTCCATTTGGTTAGGTGCATGGACCTTTATACCTCCGTACAGACCTGCCAGGTTTTAGTTATAGAACTGATTAATAAAACATGAGTGTTATAACTTTTTAGTTATAACACTCATGTATAAACATGAGTGTTATAACTAAAAGTGATAGAACACTCATGTTTCGTTAATCAGTTCTAGAACTGACTACCCGAAACACAGGCCTGTATGCAAAGGTCTCAGTTTTAGTATCGCATCACTGATCTTCTCATAGGCATTTTTGGAATAATATTACTAGGTTTCTTCTGACACCTACAATATCTCTTTCAAATGTGGGACGAGTTGTGATGTTCAGTGCGCATGATCGCAGTGTCACAGTCATCTTTGTGATTTTCTTTAACTTTTTCCACCGGAATTTATTAAATATCGCCTTCGGCTCGTATCTATCTCAACCGATACAACACGGCCTCTCGTTTTATAAATATCGCATCAAACGTCTACGTGCTTAACCTCATTTTCCGATCAAACATGGAAGGTTGGGAAGGTGATACCACCAAACACAAACAACAATTGATATTTACCTTGTTAACATTCCTTTGTCCATGATATGAGAAATTTGAATGTCCATAAATCAACAATGCTATATCGTGAAAATTACGTTCCATAGCAATTGAGAGAGCTGTGCTTCCATCCTGAAACACATATAGATACATTCAATTTTCAACAATTAAAATTGCATGGGCATGTAGTACTTCCCGGTGAAATATAAAGCTTTTGCCATATCCCGTCGGTAGCTGTGCATCTGATCCTTTAACGATAAACGCTTCGAGAACGTCCATGAACTGTTCTGGGTTTAGCAAATCGATCCCGGAAAAAGACTGGAGTTCGTGATCGATCGCATCACCCAAATGAATTTCTTTAAAACATCCGTCAACATGGACGCTATCTTTGAAAGTTATGGTCGAGTTTTGATTGGCCCTCTATTTTTTACCCTCAAAAAGAGTGCCAATCACAATCAAGATTCGTATCATACCCCAGAACTCGTACTAGCAGTTAATTTATTCAGTGGTACCGGGTGACTTCGGAGCGCCGGACAAACACCGCTGGATCCTCGAGCACTGGGATTCGTGTGGACCTTAGTTCTGGTAGGAAAGCAGATCCTACAAGATCTCTTTCGAGAGAATATCGATTGGGACGAACCTATCAGTGACCATGTGGGAACAATGGCGAAATGAACTTTGCCTACTGGAGAGTCTAGAGATTACAAAGTGCTATAGACCTGACGACTTCGGGAAGATCAAAAGAGTAGAGCTACACAATGTTTCGGATGCTAGTCAAGTTGGCTATGGCCGGTCACTGCAGTTATCGCCGCCTAGTAAATGAGCAAATGAGTAAATGAGCAAGACCATCGAAAGGCTCGAGTGACGCATCTAAAGCCTATCACGATTCCTCGCCTTGAATTAAACTTGAAATAAATACTGCTGTAGTATCAGTAAGATAGAATTGCCAATGGCTTTGTCAAGAGCAGGATTATGACAACATCACCGAAGTGTTTGTACTGACAGCAAAGTAGTTTTAGGCTACATCAGCAACAACCCTAACCTTAACTCTAACCCAGACGCTTCCACGTATTTATAGCAAACAGTGTGCAGAAAATACATGATCACACCATACCAGAGCAGTGCGTCGACACTGAATGTAATCCCGCTGAGGAAACCTGGAGTATACCAATCAAGTGAAAACCAGGAACCTGAGATTAACCTAAGCGATCCAGAATTAAGAAAGCTACTAGGGACTTTAAGACTCGCCGACTACCGACTACGACTACGGACGAGTACCGGAAGTGGAATGGGACGAGACAAGCATGTTGGTGCATCCCACCGTACTACATTCGTAGCCTTCCCACGACGGTAAGTAATCGCCATGTTTTACGTAGTCAAGTGTGTAGTCGTCTTTTAAGCGATTAATTATTGCTTTTTATGAATTACAAATAATGAAAAGGCTGGCCTAAAGCCTTGTAAATACCCTAAGATCATATTTTATCGTAGTTTGGCTATTATAGCGACAATTTCATCGAGTTTTTTAGGGAAGACCGTACTGAAACGAATGCTGGATCAGTGCTAGTGTCGCTGATGTATTAAAATAACCCTGAACTTCATATTTTCTTGTATGTAGTGATATCAGTAACATAAACAATGGCCTACCAAGTTAATGGGTAAGTAAAATTATGTGTAAAATCCAGAACATAACTATTCCGAAGACCTACAAATACATGTAATAACTGAAACCTTTTGGATATGTTAATTTAGTATCACAATTCCATGCCAGACTGCAGAGGCATGCCCACAGTCACAGACGACTTCTAAATCGAAGTAAGAAATTAAACCTCATAGATGGAAGTTATCCGATTAAAGAGTACAAACACTAAAACCGTGTATCATAAATATTACTACTAAATAGTGACATTGCTAGTCTATTGTTTTCTATTGTTTAAATTATTACTACTATTGAGTAGTTCTAATTAGTGCAAACATTGCATGGTTTTAGTGTTTGTATACTCTATTATGCATATTTAAATTTCTTATATGTTCTAGCTTCAGTCATAAATGAAGTCTCTCTCGTTTATAACCATGCCTGTATAATGTTGGAATAGTTCATTATATACGGTTTAGTACCTATGAACATGTCTAAATTAAATAAAGATCATGGTTTTTTTTTTTTTAGGCCTAGGTGGGATGATTCAAAGGATATTGCGCTTATAAGGGAAGTGCGTATGCAACAACCATACCTTGAAAGAGTTGGTTCCAAAGAGGCCGGAATAAAGTGGACAGAAATCGCTAATTCCCTTAATGCACATCCACGTTTCAAAGACTTTTCTAGGGATCAGCGTTCCGTGAGGGAGAGGTTTAACAGGCTTTTGAGTGAGTTCAGTGCTAAGATAAGAAAAGAGGAGAACTCATCAGGTACTAGTCCTGATGATCTCACTGAAGTTGAATTGGTTTTGGAAGAGATTCAAACCATAATTAGAAACAGCATGCCAAACAAATCCTCACAAGTGAAAGCTAATGAAAGAGCGAAGGCAATGACAATTAGAGATCAAGCCATGAAAACTTGGAGCAAGTCAACGAAGAGTGAGAATGATGCTAGCAATTTAGATGATAGAAGTGACTCTGAAGAGTCTTCTACAAGTGATTCATATACTAAGCCAAGAAGTAGTAGAAAGAGGAGGAAGGGAAATGATGCTCTTGAATATTTAACAAATAGAAAACGTTTCCCGTGTTTACATAGCCTGATATAAACACTAACGGCTCGGTTTTACACATTAGCTCTCGACTTCTCCCAAACTTTCCCGAGTGTTTATATCAGGCTATGTAAACACGGGAAACGTTTTCTATTTGTTTTATAAAATAACTACAAGGATTTCTTTCGTAAAACTCCTTTATTTACGCGAGATTTTAGTGATCAAAATTTCAATGCTCCTGAAAAGCGTCAGAAATCGCCCATCATCCAATCAAATCTCACGAAAGAAATCAAAATGGCAAAGCGACTCGACAACTTTTATCTGTGCAGTTTACTGTTTTGACACGAAAAACGATTTGTGAAGAATGCTATTTTCTGTCAGAAAATTACAGAAGAATGCTTGTTACACTTTGTTTTTGTATCCTGTGAACACGAAACACGAAGAAAAGTGAGAAAAGCTGAGCCGAATCACGATCAATGACGAAGAGTCGTCAAACTTTCTGAAATATTTGACATCTTGATGAATGGAGCACGAAGTCAGGTAGCCAAATATCTATAGTTTTTGTCGTATTTTTTAATCTTTTCGTCGCTTTTCTCGACAAGAATGTATAAACGATGGACGTTTCTGAGACATTTGAAGATGTTTTTTCTCTTTGACATATTTTACTAGAGATATGAATGTTCTGGCGAACCCGCCGTGTAGCTACAAGAATCGCTCTGTTTTTACTCTTTTGTGAGTATAAATACGGCTGTCTTTTCTTGATATTTTCAGTCGTACACTTGAGGAAATATAAGATTTATGTGTAGCTAAG
Source organism: Actinostola sp. cb2023 (assembly GCA_033675265.1). Lineage (NCBI taxonomy): Eukaryota > Metazoa > Cnidaria > Anthozoa > Actiniaria > Actinostolidae > Actinostola > Actinostola sp. cb2023. The sequence goes on from JAUJYZ010000951.1 coordinate 60,259, forward strand.
TATAACTTATAAAATGGTTAGTATGTGATTGAGAAAACTGAGCCGTTATATTTAGTTTTCTTCGTTATTGTGGACAGAAATAAGTGGACGATTCGTCGAGTTTCTTGCCGGCCGAGTTTGAATGAACTTGAAGTTCGATTCTTGCAAAATTTATTTTCGGTTTAAAATCATCAAAATCACATCTAGATAGAACTTGAACTTAACTAAACAAGAACAACTGTAATTCTATGGCTTTTGTTTAGTAAATAAAACATGTTTGACAACAGAAAAAAATACATTTGTGGTCAGTTATTTTTACAATCAAATCCACTGCATCGCTTCAAGGTTGTTCAAGGTCATGAACCATGTTTACATAGCCTCATATCAACATAGTAATTAACCAATCAGAGCGCGCGTTATATCTAAATTATTTTATAAATGCAAATAAGGCATTCTTCTGATGTTGAGATGAAAAAAGAGGAAATCGAAATAAGGAAACAGCAATTTGAAATGGAACAAAAGAAACTAGAGCTGGAAATAAAGAAGCAAGATCAAATGCAAGCATACTTGCTTTCACAGCAAAAACAGGCAGTCATCCAGCAGCAACAACAGCAACAACAAATCCAACAACAAATGCAATTGCAATCCCAGATGGTTGCACTGTTGGCAAAGCTGTCCAAGTCACCATGATCTGATAGTGTGAAAAGGTATGCCAAGCTGTGTTATAGGTTCATAAAATATGTTTATATTGCTTTTTGAAGATTTTAATAGTGGAATAAGCTGTAAATGCTTTACTACATGTAAGTAAATAAAGTTTGCATAAGGGTAGATGCTCACACTCAATCCATGAAAGCGGAGTACAAACTAATTAGTACTAAAAAGCACTAATTAAACAATAGAAAACAAAGGATTCTGCACTATTTAGTAATAGTATTATTATTTAGTACTAGTTGGTTTTAGTACTGTTTCATGGACTAAGTGTGAGCACTCTACTTTTAAAACATTATATATGGCCCAATTTTTTTATTTTGGAAATCGATTCTTTATGAAGTAAATAATGGGGTGGTGTAGTAGTTTCCTGGTTTGGGCTTCACACGTGTGAATTACAGAGGTTTGAAATCTCAATATGCAAATCAGATGACGTAAATTCAGTCATCATTTATTATACAAAAACGCCTTTGTGCAAATTACTGACATTTCTAAGCTTGCGATATCTTTCCACAGTTTATAGAAATAGTTGTTTGAATTTTTTTCCTATTTCAGAAAAAAAGCACTACTTGAAAAAATATAATTTAGTTATGACAAATTCCCGAATTGACGTCACCAAATTAGCATATTGAGATATTAAATCTCTATAACTCACAAATGCGAAGCCCAAACCAAGAAACTACTACACCACCCCATTATTTACTTCATAAAGAATCGATTTCCAAAATAAAATTTTTGGCCATATATACACTTTAACAAGTTGACAAGGTTTGCTACATATTTTTGTTGGGTTCATAAACTGTAAGCTTTATTCTATTGCTGTTTGCAATTGAGGACTTTGATACACTATTGATATGGACAGAAATAAACTGATAGAGCTAGTGGTTTCATTTAACCCGTGAAATAGATATTAGTCTAATACACCTTAGAAGACACTAATTCCATTGTTTTCTTTTGTTTCGTATTGACTATTAGACATTGACTATTAGATTTTGTTTCACGGGTTAAATGAAATCACTCTAATGCTTTACTTTGCATATGGCTACTTCATTCTAGGTATTACATGTATTAAATAAAGTTGACATGGTTTCATGTTATTTGACATCAAGGACTACACTGTTCGAGTGATATTAAAATGTATTTTCAGTTGTGATGTCCAGTTTATTCAATTAATTAGAGTGATTTTAATTTACTTAACTCATGAAAGAAAAGCTTATAGTTAGTGATAATAGTCAAATAGACACAAAATAATGGAAAATGGAAAAAGGTCTACCAAGTACGTATTAGACCTTGTTTACATCAGGTAGGGTAATTATAACCCTAGCACTAGGGATGACTCTTGTTTTGTTTTCTCTGGGACACTAAAAACAAAAGAGTTATCCCTAGTGGATACCCTAACTTCATGTAAACAGGATCTTATAATATTTCATGGGTTACCTAAGTAAAATCACTCTACATGAGAATTTGACTGAGTTCATTTTGATTGAAATCTCTGACCCTTCCCCCTAATAACCAGTCATTTAAAGAGGTATCTTGAAAGGGAAAGTAATGATTACATTAATCAAAAGTCATGCAAGGTAGTTATTAATGGTTGGAGGCTCTAAATCGAAGAATGTAGATGTACTGTTTCCATACAAGCAGGTGAGGCAATTTCTCAAAAGGGCACTGACCATGTATTGCTTTCCAACAGAGCTCATCCCTAGTTTCAGATTCTTCTTATAATCAATGAATTTGAAATAGTTTGAAACATCTCCAAATAGCCACTCAACAGACACACGTAATTCACTCATTGCCCTGTTAAATGCCTGCATGTCTGGAGTAAGTATAGGGTAGTCAGTTGGTCGGTAGGGACACATGAGCTGAGGGCGTAGAGGGTAGGCCATATCTCCATAAATACAAAGAGGGTTTCCAGCTCTGTCGTGTGCATGCCTTTGAAGTGCATTCAATAAATTTGAATCGGCAAGCATTCCAGCATCATGGCGACGCCCCTCAATTGGACCAAACAGATTAGCAATGAGACCATTTGGAATAGCCAATGACTGAAATTTGAGGCTGTGAACTCTTTTGTGGCCATTATAAAATACTCTTTGATTTTGTCCAGGACGTGATATTTGACGCACGGTTCCATCAATGAAACCAAAGCAATTAGTAAGTGGACTTCCCTTTCTTCTTATTGTTTGAGCATATTGTTCCAGACACAAAGGAGAAAGGAAAGGCTGGTTCCAGGATGTCAATCGATGTCCATGAGCATCATACACCCAGTCGAGAACAACGTTAGTCAGCATACAAAGCTCTGGTACAGGTCTCCCAAATCTGTGAATAAGGTCACTGTATCTACAAGGGTAAGCTAAACGCTTCAAGAGTAAGCAGAGTCCCTCTAAACCACTACAAACTGTGCCTTGGCTGCATTTAAATTTATTTGGAACTCCAAGTGACATGGCTAGATGTGGGATGTCTTCTTTTTCCACTCTAAATTCTGCCTTGCACTCGCTAGAATCGAGGCTATCGAGACAAAATGTCATATTCCCAGTAAGGATAAGCAGGATTGTCGGACTGATAATACTCGTATAGAATTAAAAACTCTTCATCACTTAGTACGCCTTCTGCAAATTCAAAAATCAAAGCATTTCTTACATCTTCAAATGACATTTTCGAAAGTTAAAATGTTGTAGACTGATCACGTAGTCGATACCGTGGCGGTCGAATCTTAATGTTTCAAATTTCGCGCCGTGACTTCGTACTAGAACCCAGTACCCCAGGCACGTTAAAGTCACGTCCATCCGTAGTCGTAGTCGGTAGTCGGCGAGTCTTAAAGTCCCTACTGTCTTCGTGACAGATACAGATGAAAGCTTCCCTTACCACTTTGAGACCAGCAGGCTTGATCGGTTTTGAGATTGGCTCACTGCCAAAATAGGCTTTGTCTACGTTTCAAGAACCAGCTGAAGAAAGGAGAAGTGAAGAAGTCAGCAAAGGTCCAAACAGGCAAATCCATCAAGACCACTTCCAGTTTTCAACCAATGCAATGAGTCTTGAAGAACTTCGACAAGCAAAGCTAGAAATCATTCACAACGTACAACAGGAGCATTTCAGTGAAGAACTCGGGATCCCGAGTTCAACCGGTGTCAAGGGTGAATCGACAGAAAGTCCTCAAGACAGCACAATGGTAACATGAAGAAATGTAGCAGTCTGTACCGACTTAATAATAATAATAATACATTTATTTCTTATATTGCGCAAAAAGCATGTGAATGATCTATTGCGCATCACAAAATCAAAATATCCTATGTATGACATTAAGTGTTACATTAACTTGATCCTTATGTAGATGATGATGGCATACAGCGTTTTGGCGGTCGCCTACCGAGAGCAAATCTTAGAGATGATTTGAAACACTCAGTAATTATGCCCAGACAAGTCCACATATCTCATCTCATCTTGTACCACTCGTGGAGAAACGTCAAGGCAGATGGATGACGTACAATACAATACAATACAATGCAATGCAATGCAATGCAATGCAATGCAATGCAATGCAATGCAATGCAATGCAATACAATACAATACAATAACTTTATTTATCCACGATTAAAATTAAAGCTGAATAGCTTGTGGGGTCGTGTACAATGAAAATAAAAATATGTATATGAAATTCTAAATGCTATATAAATAATTACTATAAATACTAATTAAAGGCCAGGCGACGAAACCACATATTTTCAAACGAACTTTATTTTAACTCTGATTTACAACAACTCAGTCCAAAAACCATGTGCTTGCCTACCTCCGAGCGCTCTCTGAACAACATCCGATGCACGCCCGGACATAGACACACAGGGAACCCATATATAATATTGACAACGCTGTTCAAATACAATATTCGGTCGTGACATACTGCCGCCTGTACGCGATCTTAGATCCGGCCGTACACTCTTCACGACTCTTTCAAAAGGGCGATCTTCCTGACCGATCTCTTTAGTTCCCCTGCTTTCGACTTCACTTCGCAGACACGAACGGAATCATATTTGCCAGGGAATATCTTCGTCACTCGAGCGAGAGGCCAGTCCCCTCTTGAGGTCCTCTCACCAACCAATAGCACCAAATCACCGACCTTTATATCTCGCGTTGGTACACACCACTTTTTTCCTTTCGTCAGGTTAGGTAGATATTCTCTAAGCCATCCGTCCCACATATGATTAGCAATCGCGTGTACTTGTCTCCAACGCTTTTCTACTTGATACTTCTTTGTCGGAAAGCACTCCAATATTGGCAAAACTGGATTCGCACGAGACAACAAGATATGATTTGGAGTGATCGCTTCCAAATCGTCGGCGTCTGCGCTTACCTTTGTGAGTGGTTTGCTGTTCACTAACGCCTCTGTCTCTGTCATAGCAGTTGCCAAGTCATCGTCAGTTACGACTTGACCATGAAGGACGACCTTGAGAGCTTTCTTACAAGACTGTATTAGCCTTTCCCACACTCCCCCAAAGTGCGGGAAGGCAGGCGGGTTGAAGTGCCACTACAATACAATACAATACAATACAATACAATACAATACAATACAATACAATACAATACAATACAATACAATGCAATGCAATGCAATGCAATGCAATGCAATGCAATGCAATGCAATGCAATGCAATGCAATGCAATGCAATGCAATGCAATGCAATGCAATGCAATGCACACGTTTCGTCCAAGAGCACGAAGCCACTGAATCTCTTTATTTGATAGGAAGTCAGAAATCTGCGACTGATTCAGAGAGGCCAAACTTTGCTTGAGTTCGCGATCCACGCCCACAAAATTGGTACCGTTATCAGAGTCCGTCGGTGTACCACGTCGAGCAATGAATCTTCTTATGGCATTTATAAAGGCATCTGTATCCAGTGACGTAGCTACTTCCAGGTAGATTGCTCTCGTAACTAAACAAGTCAACAAGCATCCATAGCGATAGTTGATAGTAAGAGGTCCAAAATAATCGACACCGACCTTTGTGAATGGTGGTGCGACAGTCAATCGATTTTTCGGTAAAGTAGCCATAAGAGTTATTGCGGTTTTGCCTTTCGTCTCCTGCAGTATGAGCAGTCGTCGTTTAGTACTCTTCTTACCGTAGATCTAGAGTGAGGTATCCAGTAGACTTCATGCTTTAGACGGTTGTGAACATCCATAACCAGAAGACCACACAAATGATGACTTTGGAGAATGATGATATGATGCTTAACATCATAGGCGACTTGGGCTTGACCGATTCTCCCGCCAACCCGGAGAACTTGACTATCATCCAGGAACGGAATAAGGGTGATCAGCGAGCTTCTATTAGACAATGGTTTACTCAATTTCAAGTTGTCGATCTCTAATCGAAAAGTTTCCTGCTGAGCGAAATTAAGCCAATACCGCTTCGCTTCTCGAATCTCTTGAACTTTCAAAGGACCATTTTGACGTCCCCTGCTCTTACAGGTCTGTACGAATCGCATTATCCAGCTGTTATTCTGCAGAATTTGACTAATGAAGAGTACTGAGATAAATCGAAAATAGGAGCAGTGTTCTTTGATTCTTCCAAGGGTGTTGATAGACAACTGGTTTCCATGTTGGTTGGTATGTCTTCGGGCCACTGATCGTCACCAAGGTGAAGGAATACATGGACCATTTAGCTAACGACAACTGATGTTAATTGCTGAAGCTTCCAAACCGCGGCTGCCCGCGTCAGCCTGATTTAGTTTTTCGGGGGCAGTGACGCCACTGTCCAGGTTCCGATAGGTCAAGTATCTCAGAAAGTCTGTTGGCAGTAAACGCAGGGTGACGCTTGGTCTGTCCTCGAAATTGTCTTAACAAAGCGCTGCTGTCTGTCCAGTGCCAAGTAGAAGAAATGTCATAGTCATGTTCTCTTTGGACATATTTTACTAATCTTGCACAAAGTAATGGAGCCTGTAATTCCAACTTGGGTATGCTCTGAGGTTTAATAGGAGCAACGCGAGTTTTAGCTGCTACAAACACGCACTGTCAACGACCATCAGCATATTCAAAACGAAAATATGCAACAGCACAAAACGCGAGCTGACCTCCAAACACATGCAACTGTAATAAAATAGGCGAAATGTCTATGACACGATAATAACGTGACAGACTATTCTTCTTGAAACTCCATCGGTATTTCATCGTCCCAGCCTTGACGCAGTTGCCACAATCTTTGCAGGAACGCCTTCGCCTTCAGAACAAAAGGAGCCATAAACCCCATGGGATCGAACAGGGATGCGGTGATACTCACTATCTTCCGACGAGTGTTTGCCAACTCTCTAGGCTTTATCTTGGAATTACAGTCGTTTCGCATCTAAGTCTTTTCGCCTCCAGTCGTTTCGCTTGTAAAACTTTTCGCCTCCAAGTCCGTTCGCTTCTAAAAAATATTACTTCCTAATGATGTTGCATGGTTTGATCCCGCGGTTTGATATACTTATTGATCAGATAGAGGTCCGAACCGATTTTGGAAAATACTGTACAAATACGCGAAATACGAGTATACTATAACATAGTTTGAATAATTGGACAGTAATCATTTGTATTTCGCTAACATAAGAAGAACTAAAAACCTTGACCTTTACAGTCAACGGTTATTCGCTTCGAGTTTCCGTTAATTATAAAATGCAAAACAAGAATGAATTCATTACTCGAAGTCTGATTGGATTATTAAAGAATCGGCCCTCGTTATATAGACAAGCTCCACAGGAAGACCAACTGCGAAGTTTCTTGTAAACAAAGATGGCGTCTGTTTATAGAAACTAGGTAAAGCGCTTCCAAAACCATTGAGCGCAAAACCACAACTTTCACTTCCAAAGAGTAAACTCTCTAAACTCGCTGGGGACTCTTCGCACTCGAGCGCAATGTAATTCTCAATTCCTCGAGCGATCGCAATGAAAGTTACTCTGCGCCAAACCTCTTGTGCCCAAAATAAGGGAATCCACCAAAGTTGGGACTAGTTATCGCGTAGCTTGGTTACTGAGTTGGAAGTTGTCACATTCAAGTCACACAACAGTGCTTTCGCTTCCAAAAAGTAACGCTGTAACGCTTGGGAAATAGATTATTAATTTCTTTCTTATCTTCAAAATAGAATAAGCACAACACATATTCTTGTGACCAAAATAAGGGAATCATCCAACTAGGGACTTTTAAAAGTTATCGCAGGGTTTGATTGTTTGTTACTGAAGTACTAAAGTCACACAAGAGTGCTTTTGCTTCAACTCAAACTAAACCTCTACACTCGCTTTGCCGCGATCACTGCTAATAACAACCCAATCTCCCAAAGTTCACTTAAACTCTGCCGTGTAGACACTGCCTACAGAAAAAACCTTTACTCTGAATGTTTGAAAATATATGTAGTAAATCGAGTCTTACCCAGTCTTAAGAATCACAGACTCTGTGGTTTATAATAACACCGTAAATCGAAGTAAATGTTGTCCTCGCGATATCAAGTATTTAACATAAATAATGTATTTCACTAGCCTCCTCCTAGTATTTCACGATGTTTCTTGAAATTTCTCTTGATATTTCATCAGTTTCATTTAGAAGATGGAGCGAACGGACTTTTGAATGTGGATCTTTAAAGTTCGAAATCTACTCAGTTAAGCGGAATACTTCACGGGACAACAGTTCCACTAGACTAGTCTGTAGAACGATTGCTTCCATCAAAGTTGAGATAGACTTGAACAAGTCATCCATATAAAAGTTTCTTAGCACAACTCTCGCTTCCTCAGGAAATGAATCCGCGTTATCTTGGGCAGTTCGACGCAATGCTTAATTTGCGCAGGTTGGTGCTGACTTCGCCCCAAAGATGTGACGTACATACTGATAAACCTCTATGGCGTCCTCAGGCTTGTCCTTCCAAAGGAAAGGTAAAACAGTTTGGTCACATGTGGGGACGGCTACCTGGCTGAACATCGTTTCGATATCCGCAGAGATTGCAATAGATTCTTGACGAAATCGCATTAGGATTCCAACTAGTGCATTTAGGGGGTCAGGTCTCGCCAACAGTTGGCTGTTAAGTGATGTCGCTTTGTAGGAAGCTGCTGCATCACATACGCGTCCCTTTTCAGGTTATTTAGGATGTGTAACGGGATGGTCAGGGAGATACCAATCCCGATTTGTAGTCTTCGCCAATTCTTCTTCCGGTACCTTTTGAATGTACCCCTTCTCTAGATCATTCGCTATTGTTTTTATGTACTTTTCGTTCAAATCAGGATCATTCTGAAGTGTTTTGAAGTCTTTCTGAAGTCTTTTCTCCTCTTTTCAGCAGCCAATCTATTGTTCGGTAAGACAGAGTTCTGATCTTTCCAAATAAGTCCAACTTCATAACGATCATCGGGTAGTGTCCTCCAGCATCCTCATTACCATTTCATCTTCTCTTGAGCGCTGCTCGTTGCAATCATATGCGCAGCCAAAAGATTATGTTTTCCATCAAGATTTCACGAGTTCATTCAGCTCTTCTTCTGGAGAAGCAACACGAGATAAATATACAGATTCTGACTGGCGAGTATATCCCGGAGGGACTGGGGCCGATTATGCATCAGTAAAGTCACGTTTTTTTGTGGCACCGATTTCTGAGTTATTTAATGGCCGATAATACAAGTAAAAAGAGGAAACAACGCCAGAACTACATAAAGAAGGGCTTGATTCAGATCAATAATCCGTTGTGAGCGAGCCAGACCGACGTCTTCGAATCACAGAGATCGTTACAGCAACTTTCTTCTTTATTATCTTTACAAATAATCTCTAAAACTTTCTTCTTGTCAGCAGCTTTCTTCGTAGCGTCGTTGGCAACTTCTCCAACGTTGTTTGCAAGCTAAGAAAATAAGCATTTAATCTAGTCTTGAAAATCCCAGCCGTCGAAAGACTCGATGTTACCGAAAGTATTCATAGCAGATTTTATCTCGTCGCCAGTTTTTGTAGTGTATTAAGGACGTTCGCGCGCATTGTTCACGCGCATCTTTTCTGCGCATAAAATCAAGGTTCGAATCATCTCGGTCCAGTCCTCTTTCCTCACGTCCAAGATGGCAGCCAGTCACGCATGTTACGTAGACGATTTTCATCGGCTAATATCTCGAGAACGATACCGGTGACCCCCATTTTTTATTTTGTGATTTTACAAAGAATCATAAAAGCTCCCCATGTACCAAATTTAAAGTAAAAAACATGTTTAGATTTTGATAAAAACACGAATTTAGATGAAAACTTCAACCTACCTTCACGCGAAAGAGTCGTCGATGACTACGTGGTGACTGTACATATGAGCCAAAAACTACAGGTTGTTTCTATATATTCACAAATCTTTGTACATAATCTTATTCTATAAACTCTTAGATAGCCATTCGAGGAAAATTTTAGCAATCCGTTTAGTTTTTCTACAAAAAAATACCTGTCATTCTCGACTTTCCGTGGATTTAACGCACGTAATTTCGATCAGAAAAAGGGTATACTTTGAAGAAATCTGGCTCCATAGCGATGTCAGTGATCCCCATTTTTTATTTGCTCATTTAGCTTCTATAATGATCTTATTTCACCATACGAAGTTTCAGGGGAAAAAACATGTTTAGTTTTTTTGACCGCGAACGTCCTTAAGCAAGTAAAAGTAATCCAACTGACCGAAGCACGTGTAAACTTTATTTCAACATGGCGGAAGGCCGTAGTACGCGTGCGCAACTAATTACACAGGAAGACCAAAACATAGCAATGCCCTACGAGGGAAAATGAATTTCGACGAAAGACTGAAAACGCTCAAGCAGACTCTAAATAGATGGAATTGGAGGGGCCTCACATTAATTGGAAAAATACAATAATAATAATAATAATAATCAAAAATTTATATAGCGCCATTTCCTTATAGCCCAATGGCGCTTTACAAGTACTCAAAACTTTCGCGATCCCAAAGATTTTGTTTGGTTCGTCAATGATAGACATAGACAAACAAGTAATCAAATATTTAAACCAAGTGCTTTATGACTTTGTGTGGCGAGGAAAGGACAACATAAAACGATTGGCTCTCATATAGAATCGATTTTACAAACACAACGACTGATATGAAACGTTATGCTGAAGAGTACCCAGCGTTTTGGAAATATATTCTAGATCATTATATACATAAAGTAGGTGGTAAGTTCCTAATACAATGTAATTTCGAACTTTAGCTTTCTAAACTGCCTTTGTCACTTCCAAATTTTTATAAGGAATGTTTTGAAACATGGTGTCACTTCAAAAAACAAACGACCCCTGACACGTACAAAGAAATTAAAAGTCAAATAATCTGGAACAATAAGTGGATTACCATAAACAAAAAATCAATTTACAGACACAACATCCAAAAATGATGACATAGAAAGCCTAAACTAAAAGTGTTCACAAGTAGATTGAATACTTTATAAAATTGAGTACATGATAGCAAAAGATAAATTTTCCAATCACTATAGCAAATGGAATAATTTACTACATTTGCTGCTCTAAATAGTTATGTAAATGTAGTAGAATGCTTTATCTTATATTACATCTCGTTTTAAATAGCCTCAGCGTTCATCCTTTATTTCTCTTTTTTATGGTTTAGTTTTGTCACTTTATAATTACATGCTTTTCTTTTGTTTATAGATTATGTTTTCTTTTTGTTAATCTATGTAAGTCATTGTTATATGTAAAGTAAAAACAAATAAAAATATTCAAAAAAAATAAAGGATATCACGGAAGACTCCCAGTCACAGTCCAACCAAGTTTGGTATTGATACCAAAGGGCGACCCCTTAGGGCCTTCACGTACTTCTCTAGGGCGACCCCTTAGGGCCTTCACGTACTTCTCTAGGGCGACCCCTTAGGGCCTTCACGTACTTCTCTAGGGCGACCCCTTAGGGCCTTCACGTACTTCTCTAGGGCGACCCCTTAGGGCCTTCACGTACTTCTCTAGGGCGACCCCTTAGGGCCTTCACGTACTTCTCTAGGGCGATCCCTTAGGGCCTTCACGTACTTCTCTAGGGCGACCCCTTAGGGCCTTCACGTACTTCTCTAGGGCGACCCCTTAGGGCCTTCACGTACTTCTCTAGGGCGATCCCTTAGGGCCTTCACGTACTTCTCTAGGAATGATGATCTCCGTAACGTCGCTTCCTAAGACGAATTGAACTTGAGCTTCATTAAGGTCTCGTAAATCGAGATCCGTCTGGTGATTCCACTGTTTCTTGATCTCTGTCAAATTTGCATTTGCAGATGGTACGTTCAATTTTGTCACAGCCAAAGCCATACATCTTACCATACATCTTATAATTATCTTATTATCATTGTTTTCTTTTTTTGCTCCTGTTATTTTGTATGGTGGAAGTTTTGTAAATAATTTTGTAAATAATTCCGGACTTTCTTTATACTGAGACGACTCGTTGTTTGTATCCCATTCAAATCTAACGACGTCGTTTTACCGTTCAGTTGTAGTACATGTGTCAATTCATCCAGTATCAATGAGCACGTACTACCAGGATCGAGAAGAGCATAGGTTTTACACATCCCGCCAGGACCAAATATAATCACAGAAACAAATTGGAGCAACACTCTTGGGCTGCCGCCGACTTACATAACGGATGAGATTTGTTGAGATCTATTTGTTGACGAACAGTTTGAAGAGTCACTATCAGTAGTAATTTTCTTATGCAGTAATTCATGATGCAGTCATTGATGCCACAACTCTTAGTAGACTTACAATCTTTAGCTCAGTGTTCTCCAAAGCAACGGAAACACAGGTTGTTCTCCTTGACTTTTTTCAATCTGTCCTGGACAGATAGTTCCTTATACTTTTATAATTATATACTTTTGATACCATTTTTAAAATTATTAATCATATACATTTAGGCATGTATATAGTATTTTATTTATGAACAAGTATTATTATCATCATTATTATTATTTTTCATTATTATTATTTTTATTATTATTTTTATTGTAAAGCGCTATTGGATAAACTAGAAAGTATGAATGTGAGACCGAAAAAAGAATTCATGGCTTGAAATGGACGTTTTGAGGGGGGGGGGGGGGGGGGGGGGGGTTATTTTGTTGTCGTATAATAAACAATTTATTACAGTTAGAGTTGTGTAATACGGCTGGACATTTTTACTCGTCTATTTGTATTAATACGGCAAGACTCGTAAACATATCCAGCCATATTACACAACTCTAACTGTAATAACCTATATTCTTACTGCACACAATCGCGCGCGCTCTTAAACCGGAAGTCAAAATGACCAAAAACATTTTAACCGAAATATGATCCATTTTTTCCTTATTTGATATCTAAAATAGCTTTCTTAACATGTTTTCGATTCTCAACGGCTCTTTGCTTTTGAAAAGCGCAAAAAGCAGCGATTTTTAAAGAAACGAACTCTCATTAGTACCCAGTCTCCCCTCGGTATTCAAAATGGCGGCCAATTTTCCGATTTTTACGGCAAAATATCTCCGAAACGAACACGGTGACCCCCATTTTTTTCCTGCCTAAAATCTAGGTACTATAAAGATCTACAAAATATGTTAAAATGAAAAAAATGACATTACATGGGAAAGACTGACATCAATATTTTCAAAAAAATTACACCCCTCAACGGATTCGAACGACGCACATTTTGACGGCAACGCGCGGATTAAAACCTTCACAAATACTTCGAATTACCAGTTATTGAATTTATATTTAATCAATTATGTTAACTACAAATAGATTCAATGTCAGGCAAAATTTAATAGAATTTGAAGAACGTTTTCATGTAATTTTGATGTGTTCATTTGACGCGTCTTTCTCTTCAAAATCATCAGTTTTGCTCGGCGTGTAGCTCAAAAACGAAGAGGGTGACCCCCATTTTGTATTTCAGTTTTTTAACTCTAATACGATAGAGTATCTGTATGCCAAGTTTCAGAAAATTGACATTATAACTTCAATTGCCCGCGAACGTCCTTAACTGACTCGACTAACGCTCTTTATCGAGGGCACCCATGAGCGGGTCAAATTCGACGTTAAAACGAAGAACACGACGAAACTATACTTAACCTTGCCATATCTTGGAAAAAGATCAGAACAACTCGTCCGTGGTTGCCTTAGAAAAATCAGGCGTTCACTCAAACCAAACGCTAACTACGAATTTATGAGCAGATCGTTTGTCGTTTACAAATTTAATTGTCCCGGCAGCGGTGTTAGTTACATTGGTAAAACTAATAGAACATTACATGAAAGAACCGTCGAACATGCTTGTGATGATGTTACTGCCGCAGACAGGCCCGGGCATGATCCGGCCGAGAGGGACTAGGTGAGAGTACGTGACAGTCGGCACATGGTTGAAGAGAGTTTAGTCGAGGTTTGAAGGAATGTAGGACGTACAGCATATGGAGAATATAATGTAAGTCTTTTCTATGGTTTCAGATAATTCAAACGTTTTAGTGAATGTAGCCCTTATTTACCTTTACAGTTTGTAAACCGCTTAGCGACCGAGAACGTACATTTAGATAATAAAGAATGTGTACATCAGTGAAACACGAAAGAGCGAGTATTCAAGTTATTTACCCCAAAGAACGCCTCATGCACCTACATTAAGTTTACAAAAGTTCATATGACCTCGTTAATCTGCTATGGATCAACCGAGAGAAAGAATTCTGACGGAGAAGGCAAAGGAAGGAAGAATTCGCCGTCTAAAGAACGATAGACAAACAGCCTTGTCGACAGTGACGCGACAAAAGACTAGACTAACGGCGCTTTTGATCGACGAAGAAAACTTACACCTAGTGAAAACAAGTCTCTTCGAATTAGACGAATTACTTGAGTATGCCCAACGATCTCATGAATTGTTTATCAAAGAACTGACGTCGGATGTGGATCAGGATAATGAAATCGATCATTTTGTGTCAAAGCAATGTGGGTCTTTACAATTTAGACAACAAGTATTGAAATGGATATCACTGGCAGAACAACGACTCAGAGCTGATCGACTGATGGAGAAACGACCCATCTTATCAAAACCATCACGTTCGTCACGTTCGAGTAAACAATCTAGTAACTCAGGAACTTCGGCCAGAGAAAGAGAGCGCCTCAAACTAGCTGAAATGATTGCTGAAAAGTCACTGTTAAAGAACAAACTCAAGCTTCAAGCTGAGGCAGAAGACCTCAAACTAGCTGAAATGATTGCTGGAAAGTCACTGTTAAAGAAAAAACTCGAGCTTCAAGCTGCTGCAGAAGAGCTTAAACTAGAGACTGAGATTGCTAAGTCACGTGCAAGGAAAGAAGTCTGCGCGACGATCAACGCCGAAGAGACGAGTCTACTCTCAGGCACCCCCCTCATAAAGACCACACCCCTATCGGTGTACATTATGCAAGCTTCGGGTGGAGTCACATCCAACGTCGATGATACATCGGAACGCAACGAAACGGAGCATCATGACGCTGCAACGGAACGCAACGAAACGAAGCATTATGAAGCTACAGCGGAACGCAACGAAACGAAGCATCATGACGCTACAACGGAACGCAAAGAAACGAAGCATCATGAAGCTACAACGGAACGCAACGAAACGAAGCATCATGACGCTACAACGGAACGCAACGGAACGAAGCATCGTGAAGCTACAACGGAACGCAACGAAACGGAGCATCATGACGCTGCAACGGAACGCAACGAATCGAAGCATCATGAAGCTACAACGAAGGCAACGAAAAGAAACATCATGACGCTACAACGAAACGAAACGGAGCATCATGACGCTACAACGGAACGCAACGAAACGAAGCATCATGAAGCTACAACGGAACGCAACGAAACGAAGCATCATGAAGCTACAACGGAAGGCAACGAAACGAAGCATCATGACGCTACAACGGAACGCAACGAAATGAAGCATCATGAAGCTACAACGGAACGCAACGAAACGAAGCATCATGACGCTACAACGGAACGCAACGGAACGAAGCATCGTGAAGCTACAACGGAATGCAACGAAATGAATTGCCCGGAAGTGATAACGGAAGTCAACGAAACGTGTCTTGACAACCCGCCAACAAAGGATTACGAAACGAAATGTCACGACACAATAACGAAACAACTCAAATCACCCCCTGACAATGTCTCAACGAACCACAACGATGGAAATCAAGACGACGCACCAACGCAAGTCAACGAAAGGCGTCGTGGCGAGACGGTAGCTGAACCAACTGGAGGACAACTCGTTAACCTCTTTAGGTTAACGTACTTCCGAAACAAGAAAAACATTGTCATTCAACTAATGTAACGAAAGAACTCACCGCACCATATAACGAAAACAAAACA
Organism: Actinostola sp. cb2023; assembly: GCA_033675265.1. NCBI lineage: Eukaryota > Metazoa > Cnidaria > Anthozoa > Actiniaria > Actinostolidae > Actinostola > Actinostola sp. cb2023. Next base: position 76,253 of record JAUJYZ010000951.1, read on the forward strand.
ACGAAAAACGACGAAATGGTCGGTGCCAATGTAAAGGATCATAGACAGACAGACTTGTCTGATGTGCAAAGTGCAATAGATAACGGAACATTAACGAAAGAACTTAGCGAAACACAGAAACAAGTAAACGACCAGAAACGTCTTGAAACTGTAGCTGAACAACCCTCAGTGTGTTATGACCAACCAAAGGAACGTAACGCAACGAAACGTCATGACACTACTGAACAAAGGGAACCGTGTCCCAGCGAAGTTTCAACGAGACTCGACGAAGGTGTTCAAAGCAATGCGTTAGCGCAAGTCCGCACCAGTCTTCACGCCACACCAGCAGAACGAACCGAACTACACAACGAAACCGAAGCAACGAAGCGCAACGAAGTAGTCGGTAACAACGTTAACGAACAAAATGGAACAGTCGGTGCTATAACCGATAAAACAATTACGAAAAGTACGTCCGAAACTGGATTATTGCTAGATGAGCAACACAACGAAACGGCTGCGAAATCTGCACATGGTAAGGATAACGTACCATGCTTGCTAGATGAGCAACACAACGAAACGGCTGCGAAATCTGCACATGGTAAAGATAACGTACTATGCTTGCTAGATGAGCAACACATCGAAACGGCTGCGAAATCTGCACATGGTAAGGATAACGTACCATGCTTGCTAGATGAGCAACACAACGAAACGGCTGCGAAATCTGCACTTGGTAAGGATAACGAACTATGCTTGCTAGATGAGCAACACATCGAAACGGCTGCGAAATCTGCACATGGTAAGGATAACGAACTATGTTTGCTAGATGAGCAACACATCGAAACGTCTGCGAAATCTGCACATGGTAAAGATAACGAACCATGCTTGCTAGATGAGCAACACAAGGAAACGTCTGCGAAGAAATCTGCACAAGGTAAAGATAACGAACCGTGCTTGCTAGATGAACAACACAACGACCCTGTATATAGCAAAGAAGCGTTGAGTAAACTAGACGAAAGAGTAAAGAGTGTTAGATCTACTGAAGAAATCAAGAGGAAACACCCATTTCAAGGTAGATCGAGAGTCACCGGAAGCCTAGCAATATCTCTAGGCAGTTTCAACAATAGCCCTGACGGGGCCGGGTACACGCAACAGCAGAGAAAGTTAACGAAGTGCCCCCTCTGTGAGAAGTCACATGAACTGGAAGATTGCAAAGACTTTGTAAAGAAATCTTTGGAGGAAAGGAAGAAATTTATCACAGAAAAGCATCTATGCTTCGCTTGCTACGGAACTAACCATCAATCTAAATATTCAGCGATTGGCTCACACTAGCTCAGAATAAGCATCAAGTCGAATTTCTAGCTCTTTGGTACTGGATTCTTTTGGTTTCTCTTGGATCGGCGCTGCTGGACTACACAGTACACACACCCCCAAGAACTACAAACCAATCCAAGAACCAGTCAAGCAAACACAACACACGCTTACTTCCAAACTAAAAGTCACCCGCGTGAGACCAAGTAAGTCCGTTCTTTGTTGTATCTATGTTAAGGTAATCGTACCGACTGTTTACGAAAATTGAACTCGACCTCAAGACACGTGCCGATAACAGAAGAATCTCCTCTGAAGAAGTACAGGTCGTGTATAGTCACCAATTGATCATCCTACATCTACTACTTCTATATTTGGTTGCTTTACTAGTGCAATAAAATGAATAAACTTTGTGTGACTCTTAACTGAACTACCTAGAAGCCAGCTACAAGACAATCACAAACACTGACAAATATGAGTACTCAAGAGAACAATACCCAAGATAAACATTCTTTCGAACTAGGCAACGAAACAACAGATACTGGGTTTAGTGAAAGTTCATATACACCTAGCGATCCTACTAACGCTCAGACAAGAGATCCATTCGAGGATAAGACAACCAACACGCGCACTAGGTCAATGACAGCCAAAGGTTTCGAGTTTCAAATAACCTTGAAAGAAGAATCTGCCAGAACCGCAAACAAAGCTTTCAACAACGCGTTATGTACATTCCACGCATTCCTAGTTAGTGCAAGAGATCCAAGTCAAATTGACGTACAGCTTCAAAACTGTCTAGCGCTCGCGGAGAATGCCGAAAAAATATTCAGCGATTGGCTCACACTAGCTCAGAATAAGCATCAAGCCGAAATTATAGAGGAACTTATGGACACAATTAAGATCTCAGTAGACACAGCTAGAAACGCGGCGTTCGAAAAGCTTTCTCGTTTGAAGAGTGATGAAACCACCACATCCGTCACGTCCGAAACATCGTCACGTAAGTCTTATCGCTCCCGTAGATCAAGCCGAACTTCCGTCAGCTCGCGCTCATCGTCAAAGGACACTTTAATAGAAGTTAAAGCAAAGCGAGCTGCTCTAGAACAAAAGATCAAATACAACGACGAAATCAAGGATAAAGAAAAAGCCCTGAGCAAACTAAAACTGCAACAGGAACTTGATTCAACAATGGCAGAAGAAACCGTTTATGAAGAAGCACTGAAGGAAGAAGTAGGTGAATTGCCTTGCGAGAAAGAGAACGTAATCTATCGTTTTATGCAGCAGCCTGATGTAAACTTCTCCGATATTCCGAACTCAGTCGCTCCCAGTCCACACGCAATACCGTACACAGGCAATCCACCAGCCATTCATCAAAATTTGCCTTCCGCCAGCACAGGCAACCCACCAGCTATTCAGAAAAAATTGCCTCTCAACAGCACAGGCATCCCACACATTCCCCAGCTGTCTCAATTTCCACCCACAGATAGCCTAAACCAGATCACCGAAGCCCTGGCCAAGGTAACCCAATTACAACGCCTACCTCCATTCAAGCCAGACATCTTCACGGGCGAAGAGACGGGTACGAAGTTCTTCACATGGGAGATAGCCTTTGACGCGTTGATCGACTCAGCACCTATTAGTCCTCAGCAAAAGCTATACTTGCTGTTCCAGCATTTAGGTGGTAATGCAAAAGCTATCGTGGAACAACTCCAGTACATGGTCGGAGCCGCCCCTGAAATTGCCTACAAACAAGCTAGAAGTAAATTAAAGCAGCGTTTTGGCCGTCCCTCGATCGTCGCAACTGAATTTGAAAATAAATTAGATAATTGGCCAAAAATCATGAACAATGACGCAAAAGGTATTAGAGAGTTCAGCGACTTCTTAGAACAAGTTGAAATAGCAAGCTCGCATCTGAAAAGCCTCAAGATCTTCGAGTACCCAACAAAGCTACAGGCTTTAGTAGAGAAACTTCCAGGCTGGTTTGCAAACAAGTGGTCCTCTAAGGTTCAAACGCTCCAAGAGCGGCAAGGCTGCGATGCATTCCCCAGCTTTGCAGACTTCGTAAATGAAGTCAGCTTCCATGCTGACCGAATGAACATCCCTCAGATCCGTCACCAGTTCAACGCCAAACCTACTGCCAGCTCCAACAACTCAAGTTCTGTAACCTCTCCGTTTTCTGGTTCTTCGCGCACACGTCGACCAGGTTCTACAGTTTTCGCAACTAGGACAAGCCCTAACGCCAAAGCGACACCTCCAGAATCAGAATATGAAAGTCAAAAGGGAGACGAGCAGCCACCTCGAGTCAAGATGTTCTGTCCTTATCATAAGACAAAAAAACACACACTCTAAATGATTGCATGAAATTTAGAGAGCTAAAACTAGAAGAACGCCGAGAATTCTTTAAAAAGAACAAACTGTGTTTCAAGTGCGCTGTATCAGACAAACATGTAGCCGAACACTGTGACGCTGATATAAAACAATGTGAGATCTGCCACAAAGGACATGCAACAGCTCTACATGTGGAGAACCCACAAGTTTCAACAGCTTGTACACAAGTCTGTGGCGGGGAGAAATCCGGTAGGTCGTGCGCCAGAATAGTGCTCGTCAAACTCTTAGACCAATCTCAACCTTCAAAGGAGATCTTGACTTATGCAGTGCTTGACGACCAATCAACTGATGTCTTCGTTACAGATTCGCTCTTAGACAAGCTACAAGTAACTACCCAAGAGGTCAATCTACAAGTAAACACTATCGTCGGTTGTAATACTATACGCACCAAGAAAGTGTTTGGTCTTCACATCCAAGATGTAAACAACGAGCACATGCCGATCAAGGTACCTTATGCGTACACACGAGAGAGCATCCCTGCCTCAAAACAAGACATCGCCAGTAACGACTTAGCCAAGCAATGGCCACATCTATCAAAAATAGCTGACAAGATTTGTTACCGACCAGATATCGGGATTGGAATGCTGATTGGTCGAAATGTACCAACCGCCTTCCAGCCAATGGGTGTAATTACTGGCAAAGCTGACGAACCATGGGCCGAAAAATACAAATTTGGTTGGACTGTAATCGGTCGTGTATGCAAAGACAAGATCCATACCACAGAAGACCCAATCACCAGCCGAGCCTCCGTGAACTGTACCTCAAGCGTACAAGAAACATCAATCGAGCACACCTCAGTAACCTCTCCATTCGTAACCGCAACTCCTTCGAAAGACACCACAAGTCCGGCAGAGCTTCGTCAGATGATGGAACTGGACTACAATGAACTCCACCACAGTCGTAAAATTCCGGGAACCGAACAAGTTGAATCCATCGAAGACATACGTTTCAGAAAGGTACTAGATGGCAGTATACACAAGAATCAGGAAGGAAACTGGGAGTGCCCATTGCCGTTTAAAACCGAGGATGTCATTCTGCCAAACAACAAGAATCACTGTTTGAGAAGGCTGTTGTCTCTCAAGAGAAAGCTAGCGACTAACGACAAACTCAAGTCTGACTACGTAGGCTTCATACAGAAAATGCTCGATCGTGGCCATGCCAGTCAAGTACCAACTGATGAGTTGAACACGCTCCCTGGTAAGGTGTGGTATCTTCCTCATTTTAATGTGTACCACCCCAAGAAGCCAGATCAAATCAGAGTAGTGTTCGACTGCAGTGCCGTCTACCAAGACGAATCCTTGAACAAGCACTTATTACAAGGACCCGATCAGCTAAACTCTCTGGTTGGCGTACTAACACGTTTCCGTAAAGAAGAAGTAGCTTTCACCTGTGACATCGAGCAGATGTTCCACAGCTTCTATGTTAACCCCGAATGCAAAAACTTCCTCAGATTCTTGTGGTTCCAGGATAACGACCTCAGCAAACCTATCTTAGAATATCGCATGAACGTGCACCTGTTCGGCGCGACATCATCTCCAGGAGTAGCAAACTACTGTCTGCACCAAACGGCCGAAACTCACAGGCTCGAATACGGAGATGAAGTATCGAATTTTATGCGAAAAGATTTCTACGTGGATGACGGTCTAAAGTCAGTACCAACCGTAGAAGAAGCCATTAAGCTGATCAAAGACGTGCAAGCCGCATGTGCAGACGACAATCTGCGCCTACACAAATTCGCAAGCAACAAGAGAGAAGTCTTGGAAGCCCTGCCAACCGAAGATCGTTCTAAAGACCTAAAAGATCTAGATCTCCGGAAAGACAGTATGCCCATTCAAAGGTCACTCGGTACTTACTGGTGCATAGAATCTGATACCTTTGGCTTCCGCATCGAACTGAGAGACAAGCCCCTTACCCGACGTGGTATCCTGTCCACGATAAGTTCAGTCTACGACCCCTTAGGAGCGGTATCGCCAATAATACTGGTCGGGAAGCAGATACTCCAGACCCTCTGTCGGCATAATGCCGATTGGGACGACCCAGTACCTGAAGATATCTTGTCACGATGGGAGAAATGGCGAGCTCAACTGCCTCTACTTGAGAACCTGAAATTCCCTCGTTGTGTTAAGCCACCAGGATTTGGAGTTCCAGTTCACACGGAAATCCATAGTTTTTCAGATGCTAGCGACTCAGGCATCGGACAAGTCTCCTATCTGCGCTCAGTGAATGAGAAGAACGAGGTCCACGTCAGCTTCCTCATGGCGAAATCCAGAGTTGCACCTCTGAGGGCCATCTCCATACCGCGCCTAGAATTAACGGCAGCAGTAGTCTCTGTTAACGTAGCCTCCATGCTAAAGAGAGAGCTCGACGTTGAAAACACCAAGTGCCTTTACTACACCGATTCAGAAATCGTGATGGGTTACATCAACAATGATGCTCGTCGTTTCCATGTATATGTCGGTAATCGTGTACAACACATCAGAGATCGAAGCACCCCAAACATGTGGCATCATGTTGCTGGAAAGAACAACCCAGCAGACAAAGCTTCGCGTGGTCTGACCACAAAAGAGCTGATGGAAAGCAAGCAACCGTTGGTTCGACGGTCCAACCTTCTTGTGGCAGCAAGAACCGCTACCACTCCACGCTCATCGGGACTTTACACTAGACTCCTCGGACGAAGAGCTTAGAAAAGACTCCACATCTGTTCTGGCTACCGAAGTCATCAAATGCAAAGGCAAAGAAGTATTTCCAGAAACCTTCGAAGTTCAACGCTTTCACCATTGTTCTTCTCTCAATCGTCTTAAACGCTCTATCGTTCGCATACAACGAATGATAGAGAAGTTGAGGCCAAATAAGCAATACAACTGGCGACCCCAACAAGGCCCTCCGCAAGTAGAAGAGTTGATTCAAGCAGAAACGCTGATCTTAAAGTCTGCACAACAGCACCACTTTCAAGCCGAGCTCAAGACATTGCAGAACATCGACGGCAACACAGACAAGTTCGAAAGTCGTCATAAGGCACGTCATCGAAATCTCAAGATCAAGTACATTAGCAACATCCACAAATTGGACCCGTTTGTCGATGAGAAAGGATTCCTCAGAATTGGTGGTCGACTACAGTATTCCACATCACCCTATGAGATCAAGCATCCTATCATAATGCCAAAACACAGCCACATCACAGAACTCCTCGTGCGCGAGTTCCACCAAGGGAAGCAGCACCACCAAGGCTACGGCATGACGCACAACGCCATAAGGCAAGCTGGATACCACATCATCAACGGTCGTTCCGAAATCTCACACCTCATTGCCAAGTGCATCACATGTCGTAAACTGCGTAGTCGTACCGAAGTACAAAAGATGGCCGACCTACCAGCTGAACGTGTGAATCCATCGCCACCATTCACGTACACAGGAATGGATGCGTTTGGCCCCTTCTACGTAAAGGAAGGGAGAAAAGAACTAAAACGATGGGGTCTCATTTTCACCTGCCTAGCTTCACGTGCAATCCATCTAGAGACACTCAACGCAATGACGACAGACTCGTTTATTAACGGGTTGAGGCGATTTATCGCACGTAGAGGCAAGGTAAGGGAACTGAGATCAGATCAAGGGACCAACTTCATTGGCGCCAAAAACGAGCTAACAGACGCTCTTAAAGAACTTGACAAAGAACCAATAAAGCAGTTCCTGTCGTCGCAAGACTGCGATCTGATCCATTTCAATTTCAACGTCCCTCAGGCATCCCACATGGGAGGCATTTGGGAACGCCAAATACGGACTACGCGTGCCGTCTTGTCATCCCTACTCCGAGACCATTGCAAGCAACTAGACGACGAAGCGCTACGTACTCTGATGACTGAAGCAGAAAGCATCATCAATTGCCGCCCACTCACAGTAGAAGACATTTCTGATCCACTGGCTGGAGAACCGATTACACCTAACCACCTGTTAACACTCAAGACTCAGATTGTGCTCCCCCCACCTGGCAACTTTGAGCCACCAGACCTGTACTCCCGCAAGCGATGGCGAAGAGTCCAATTCTTGGCCAACCAATTCTGGCTACGCTGGCAGAAAGAGTATTGCAGCCAACTACAAAAGCGTCAGAAATGGCAGCACCCTAAAAGAAACATGGCAGCAGGCGACGTAGTCCTCGTCTACAACCAAGAAGCTCCTAGAAGTCAATGGCCATTAGCAGTTGTCACAAAGACCCTCCCAAGCAAAGACGGAGCCGTGCGCAAAGTGGAAATACAGACCTGCAAGAACGGCGAGAAGAAGTTCTTCCAAAGACCGATCCACAAGTTAGTCCTACTCCTGGCCAAAGAAGAAGACTAAATATATTTTTAGATAAACCAAGAGACTTTATTGCATGTATTCAACCATTGTAATCACCTTTTATATCTGGAGTTTATTTCATAGTTTACTTCGTAGTATTATTTCATAGATTCGTAGATCAATCTTAAGAGTTCCAACAAGTTAAATCAGTAACTTGAAATTTTGTAGCACCTTAGTATAATAATCGCACATGTAAATGTAATCACATTTAGGGAAGCAGTGTAAAGGCATGCACGCGCCTTAGTTAATTATTGACATTCCAATTACGTCACAGGACGTACCTATTTTTTGTAACCTGATAGAGCAAGTCAGAGCTCATAGAAATTCGACGGGTTCACCGTCGTTTGTATACTCAACATTAAAGAAACGTAACCTTGTGGAATTTAAGAGCACTCGTCATACTAGTTTTCACGGATCTCTCCCCCGCTGGAGCTGACTGCCGCTATAGATACACCAACAAGAGACTGTGTAAAAAGTGTAACAAGCCACACCCTACAGCGCTACATATAGACAACTTCAAAGTAAAGGGTCAAGAGAATAACGGTACTAACGACAACAAGCAAGTCGCTTCAACGAGTGTAAGCAGTGCGTGTACAGACGTCGATAAAGACTCACGTTGTGCACGAAAGACAAACAACAACGTCATATTACACGTCAAAGTCAAGACCAAAAATGGAACTGATACTGTCACCACGTATGATAACGGAAGTCCAGGCTGTTTTATAACTGAAGACCTGAAGGAACAATTAGCAGTCGAAGGAATAAAGACTACCCTGCAGCTGGGAACCATGCATGGCCAAATTTCTGTAGAAAGCTTGGATAGATTGGATGTTTTACGTAATGTTTAAAGGCCGACAATGAGGACTGGACGGGGTTTCAAGTCCGAGGCGAAGCCGAAGACTTGAAACCCCGTCCAGTCCGAATTGGAGGCCTTTGAACTACTTCTAAAACGAATTAATTATTCGGGAAGAATTTGTTTATTGAAATGGCAATAGTTTTGTATTTGTTTATTAAACAAAAAACAATATTCAATGACTCATTAAAAGAATGCCAAGATATAGGTAAATCAAATTCCGTGATACCCATCGATCTACCTGGTGGCATAGTGGTAAGTAAAGGGATTAGCAATGGAGTGTTCCGGGTTCGAATCCCCGCCGTATCGAGTTTATGAAATTGTAACATGCGTTTTTTAAGCAGATAAAAATCTTGCATTCCCAGTTTTTTAAGACAAATAATATGTTACTTGTATCTAAGTTTAATTTGAAATAGTATTTCCTGTCAGAAATTCAGTTATTCATTTATATGATATTTCTATTCCAAGGACTTGAACTGATATTTCCAGTCCCAGGACTTGAAACAATATTTCAAATTACTCTAGAGCGGGACTTGAAATCAATCCAAAGTACTCTAGAGCGGACTTTCCGGGGTATCCAGTTCCATCATGTGACCAAATTGAGGGCACCTGGTTGGCTGTTTACCTCGTGAATAATTAATGAGTTTTTGAAGGTTGATTAGCCAATGCATGTGAGGCTGTTGGGGGATTGAACTTCCAGTTGATCGCCTTCTGAACTAGGAATGAGTTAATGCGATCTTGATTCCATTTAAATTCTAGCAATTGCATGAAAACGAGGCTAGTCAGTCCAAAGCTCGATTTCTCTTACAAATCTTTGTGATTTCAATTCGCTATCCTTTTTTACGTTTTTGTAGAATCGCTCTAAAATCTTGTAGGTTTTGTTTTGTTATTATACTCTTTGAAACGATAGCTGTATCATTTCACTAACTACACAATAAATTATATTTACTGATTCCGCCATTATTGCATTCGGTATATAACGTTCAACGTGACGGCGACCTTGACGGACGTTAATTGGGCCAAAGTAATCTACGCCCAGTGACGTAAATGATGGTTTGTCAGGTGTCATTCTTTCTTCAGGAGGATTTGCCATCATCTGAACACTTGGAGTGGCATTTGCACGTTTACAATGTGCACACTTTCCAATAACACTGCGCACAGCGGTTTTGCCCTTGATTATCCAGAATACCTCACGAAGGTTTGATAACACGTATGCTTCGCCAGGATGACCAACGTCAAGGTGGACATGTTGGATGATTAACTTCATTGGTCACATGATGGTGGCTTGGAAGGATGATTTGGTGTTTAGCTTCATAAGGAATTAAGGAATATAAGGAATATAAGGAATTGGGGCGTTTTCCAATCTCCCTCCAACTCTTAGGATGTTATGGTTGTCTAACATAGGATTGAACTTGTGAACTGAAGGATTGGTTTTCAGGCTCTTTAGTTTTCGTTTCACTTGACGGTATAAACTAGCTGACTGAGTAGCTGCAATTGTGGATTACTTCTTGAAAGGATTCTTTCCGAACATGTCTGATGATGACTAGTTCGATTCATCAGATACAACGAAGAACGCAAAACAAAGATTCTGAGCCCCGACAAAATATCCCGAGACGAAGGAAGTCGAAGCACAGCTGGTATTTCATGAAGTTTGGCAATTGGAACTGCCGTTGACGAAGGAAGAAACTTTTTCGAACTCGAAGTGGAGGTTAAAAATAAAATAAATCGGAAATTAAATATCAAAGACCCAAGTAATATTCGAAAAAGCAGAAAACGAGGTTTTCTTTGATAAAAGAAAAAAAAGTGCAACGCGGTCGAGGCTCGAACTCAGACTTTTCTTAGCCAACCATGAACCGTCTCTGTTCATCGAATCCATCGCGATTCAGCTGAAATGGTGAAATTTAAAAACTGGGGCGCTCAGAAATTTTTGAGGACGCTCAAGAATGTAGGGGCCCTCAGGAATTGTACAGGCGGATTACCTTTATTTTGACACCAGTCGATAAAATTGGTTCTTTAAATCCTCTCCAATCAGTCAGGACTTTGGGTGGATTTTATTCTCAGTCGAAAGTTTGTGCTATTTTAATTTATTCTCAGTCGAAAGTTTGTGCTATTCTTGTCTTGTCATGTCAACCACAGGGTTCCACCCACCCGTTTCGGTAGAATGTGTCTTCCGTGCGGCCGTTTCGATGGATGCGAATTATTTGTCTACCGCCGGCCGCCCCACGGAGTGGGGTCGGTGCCCCCTGGAAGCCTGGGCGGTGGCTGGGCGGTTTTCCAGGCCCTCCCCTCCGGAACACATCCCTGGGAGCCGCGACGGCGGCCGGGGATGGCCCCGGTGGGCGAGTCTAAACGCCCCTAGTCCCCCAAATGTAACAACCGCACCCTTTTATTTGAAGATTGCAGCTTTTAGAAGGACGCGATATCAACTTACGTTGTCTTCCACAATAGAGTTGCAGTCAGGTTGTGCTAACAGACGTCTTGCGATGTCCGTGTGTCCATGCTCACAGGCACACATTAATGCAGTGGAGCATTCCTAAGACGAAAAACAATGAATAACGGAGCAGTGTTGATTGAATTAAGTTATAGTTAAAGGCAGGCAATTAGTTTTAACTGAAGACATGTCGCCGTTCATTTCGCTAGTATAAGATACATGTACATTTGCGTATTGTAGTTCAACATCATATGGTAATAAAAACTCACGTTATCTCGCTCATTAATATCAGCACCAGCTTCTAGTAAAAGCTCTACCATGTCCAGTCTCCCGCGGTTTATGGCCAACATCAACGAAGTTTGGCCAGTCTGATAACATAATTATACATGACATCTATTACGGTGGCTCTTTAACAAATATATCACGTTGAACTATGTTCTGTACTCTGATAAAACACGACTGGAGCTGTAGAACACGATAAAAGGTAAAGGAATCACGAGCCTCTAGGGCGAGTGATTTCTATAGCTTTCAGAGTGTTCTACAGCTTCCGGAGTTTCGTTCAGCGCGCGCTTATCATAAAATGTACGTGAGCAATTTAATTGGAGCGGTGATTGGCTGAAAACTTCAAAACGTAATGTATGATTGACCCAATTATGACAGCTGTCAAAAAGGGGCATTGAAAGGGTTTTTATAAGTCAGTCTCGCTTTGCAAAATAATGAATTTATTTTGACAAACTGCTGTAAATTTCAAAACAAATGTCACTGAAAAGAGATGAAAACTAATGTAAGGAGTCTTCAAAAGCTAAATTACGTCTTTTTTTGGTGTCCTTGAGCATTGAACTTGTTAAATCAACTCTGTTGCCGAAAATAAATTGGTGAATCTGATGAAATTTGCAGGTAAAAGAACATTGTCAGAAAAGCTCTGGGCTCCGCAACAAGCTACAAGAACAATCTGGAGGACTATAATAGTATGCTACTGCTACTATTGTCTCAATATGGACTATTCTAACTGTGGTTTTGGACCTTTTGCTTTAACTGTGAAAAGCTGACAAATGAGCTGTAACGAGCGAATTTACTCAATTACTGTCTAGCAGAGCGTTGGCGAAGTGAAAATGCTCGTTTTGCACTACAAAACACTTGAATTGAATTGAATTGAATTTCTCTTTTGCTATTCATATTCAAGTCAAAGTCATTATTACTCCCTTTCTTTGATTGACTTGATATACAGTATTTTGGTTTTGAAGCTTGCCGTTATGCCTTTGTCTGACAAAAAACTGACTAAACAGTTGTAAGTCGACAAGCAATGATTTTTTCTGTACTAAAACGATCTTAGAGAAACAAAGTGATGTTTTATTGAACTTTGAATTAGTGTGTTTTACTGAATCGGGAAGTTTTAAATCAGTGACGTCATTTCTATGCTATGATTTTGTATATATAATGGTTTTGACGTTTTGTACGTCACTTCTATGATCTATACTCTGACAGACAATAGGTATTTGACCAATGAGATCGCGCGTTTGTGAAATTATATTATATAAATGGAAATAAAGGGTGCGCTTGGAGTCTTTCAATAAATACTTATAACTTCGCATAATTTAACATATTTACATAATTTATCAACATATATTACGAGGTTATTTGATGTAATTGTATATTGATTATTATTATTATTATTATTATTATTATTATTGTTATTATTATTATTATTGAACTCGTACGTCATTATAGAAGCAATTCTCAGTTCCGCGAGGCCTGGGAGCAAATGTTCGGTTAAAATCAGCGTCTTTGAGCTAATTTGAACTCCACACCACTGTAGTTGCCTCGGTAGCTCAGTGGGCAGAGCACCTGTCATGAAATCGGGGTGTCGTGGGTTCGAATCCCGCTCGAGGCGTCTGATTTTTTTTCGAACATTTGTTCTGTATATACTCATCATACTAGTTTCTTTATCAGTATTATTAAAATTATTATGATTATTATGATTATGATTATTATGATGATTATTATTTTTTAAATATAGCTTTTATCCAATAATGCCAGCAGAACTATTTGTCCATGATCTATGAAAATTGTTCAATTAAGGATTAATTAGGACAGTTTTTCTATGGGATTTTCTTAAAACAAGATCCTGGTAGGAAGATTCACTCGTACCCCGGTGGGATTGTATTGCTGCACTGCTTAATTGACATGAACAGGATAAAAAATATCACGTGTTCTTCTTTGATATTACAAATAGTTTGAATAAGGGAGTCAATATCACTTTTTGAGTCAGAAATTATTGATTGTTACATGTCATTAGTATAATTACACAGGTAATAATAGAAAATCAAGCGCGCTGATTGGCCGATAACTTTGGATCATTTCTCGATAATCACCTACAGCGTTTCAGCAAGATGGCGGCCAACCAGGTTCTTCGAGGATTCAGAAGAGAAAATAAACATACTAAAAGAAAACGTTGTCCCAAAAAACATAACTATGCGGCAAAAATATAGGATAAAGTTGTGAGTCCATACTTATAAGTTAGATAGTTTTCTGCGTCAATAATTTGATAAAGATTACGACAATTTTTAATTTAAACATGTTTCGGCAGTGCTGCTGCCATCATCAGTAATTTAATGAGTGATCTATACAGTGTATGAGCTTATATATAGTATATCAGAACAAAAGAACATTGAAGTGTGTGATTACAGTGAAAGTTTTAAATTTACATGAGAGACTTGTTGATTTAAAGAGGGCTTTTCCCAAAGGATGTGAATGGCTTCCTTAATTTTCAATTGGAAGCCAGTTCTAGCCTGATCAAGTATCTTAAATGATTCACTGGAGCATAGGGCTCGGCATTCCGACGAGCTCTTTAGATGTTTGAAAATGTGAGAGGCCTTATCCGTAGTAAGGTGTTCATGCATGCGCGTAGTAAGGTGTCGAGAGGTTTCACCGACATAGCAGGTACCACAGCCTGCACAAGAAAATTTGTAAACTACGCTCGAGCGGAACCCACTAGGGATAGGATCTTTCGCACTGAACAAAGAACCTATTTTAAACGCGGAAAACACTACCTTGATATCAATATTATCGCAGTACCGCTTAAAAAGAATGCGAATGCGTTTCTGAGTGATTTGAGAAAATTTTCCTATATAAGGGAGTTTAAAATAAAACGTATTTGTACAGTTATTCTCATTATTAGGAGGACTGCTGGTGGATAAAGATTTAGTAATGCTGTTATTAACGACTTTATCCATAAGATGGCCAGGGAAGGAATTTTTCTTGAGAATATGTATTAATTTACTAATGTCCTCATGAAAACCATTCCACGTGTTGGTAATTTTGCTAATACGGTCAACTAACGGTAAACGTCCTAACAAGACCTAACTTGTACGAATAGGAAGTAAAGCTAAACAAAATTTGTGAGAAGGCCAGAAAATGTAGACTTACGAAAAACCTTAGTGACTACAGAGTAATCCTTTTTGTCTATAAAGACATCCAATAAAGCTAATTTGTGCTCGGATTCTTTCTCCATAGTGAACCGTATGTTCTTATGCTGAGAGTTAAGATAGTGAAAAAACAGCTCAGCCTCACTTACCGAATGAAACAAACAAAATGTGTCATCAACATACCGCCGATAAAACAATACCTCCGAAGAAACAAAGCTTTCCAACCATACCTTTTCATGGTGTCCCATGAAAAGATTGGCAAGCACGGGGGCGAGGGGGGACCCCATCGCCACTCCATCAATCTGATCATAAAATGAGCCGTTGAATGAAAAATGATGAGTCTGAGCTGTTGCTATGGAGAAAAGATCCTGTAGCTCCTTAGATGTTAAACTAATGCTCGTATTTTCAGTGATGTATTTGACAGCTAAATTGATACTTTCTTCTAGAGGAATGTTAGTAAAAAGGCTTTCGACGTCGAATGACACCATAAATTTGTTGTGCATCGACAGTTCCTGGATCTCGCGTACAAAAGAGAATAAATCCTTGGCACAGTGTTTATCATGGGATGTGTGGTGTTAGAAGTTTACCTAGGTATTTGGCCAAATTGTAGTTGTAAGCTCCAATTGAGGATACAATAGGGCGAAAAGGAGTAATAGAACCTGGTTCACGTGTCTTGTGCATTTTTGGTAGACCATAGATTCTAGCCGGTTGAGACCCCTTGGGGTATATGCTCTTGTATTCCTCGTCATCGAAATGGCCATTCTTTATCAACTTTCTAAGAAGTCGTTGTAATTTGCCTTCTCTCTGTAGGGTAGGGTCCTTATTGATTGGTTTAAACTTAGAACGATCATTAATGATCATTAGGATTCCGTTGAAATAGTCTGCGTGGTTTAAAGTTACTTGAATTCAAGCCATAACAGCGAATGATTGCCAATACAAGTTAATACAGTTCATAAGATTTCCCCACGTTTCCTTGTTTGTCTTGTTTGTTTCTTTTACTTGTTCAACTCAGTAATTAAAACAGGTATTCGCCTCAGGCTGAGTGATATTATCGGGAGAATAGTTACCTCGACTTCGTCTTGGTGAATATTCTCCGATAATCACTTCGCCGTTAAATATAAAATACTTCCAGCTCTTCCTTTTTAAATTCTGTAGAGTAACACAATTTATACAATAATCAGAGAAGCAAAGCAAAAAGTCGTATATATGTATTTTCTAAAATACAATTTTCAAGAAATAATGTAGTTTAAGGTTGGTGCATACCAATGTCCGCGCGCACATAGTTCTGCGCACATCGTGACGTAAAATAGCACAGGAAGCCCATTTTGTGTTTTCTGGAAAAGTTCAACAAGTGCAGTAAAATCGAGTCAAATTCACCGAAGAAAGAGAGAATACATGTCAATTTTCTATAAATAATCAGACGATAAGTATAGATTCCCTAAACAGTCTTGCTAAGTTTCAGAGCACAAAATATTGTCAATGTTGCCCGGGATCAATCGGATAGTTCGGCTTGAGGCATCCTTGTATAAACTATTCCATTTTCGGCAAAACATATCGAAAATTAATCCACCTGATATGCAGATCATTTCATATGATAATAATCAAGTCAAGGAAAGCCATGAATGTCTTCAAAGTTTGATGACTTGCAAAACGTTGAAATGAGAAATGACCGAGTCGATAAACAACATAATAAATGTCAATAGTCAATAAAAGAAGGTCAACAAAAGAAGACAACACTGACCAGCTAATAAATATATTTTATTTGTATTCATTACTTACCAGAACAGTTCACAGATGGGTAATGAATATGTGGAATAACGAAAGTTCTTTTCCACCGAAATTTGCATTTTGAAGTCAACTAAACTTGCACGTTGTTCGGGATCATTTTGACGAAGAATTTCAGGTTTTCATTTCGTATTATCAACTAATGATTCACGTGAAGTGAAGATAAACATTTTATAAAGCACTCTAAACGAGGAAAAGTCCCATTTCCTCTCATAATAGCCAATATTTCTTGAAAGGGTTTGCAAAAAACACGAGTTGCGAACCACAAGATCAACGATGACAATACTAACTTACTGGGGGAGGGCTGGGGAAAAGTTGTCTATCGCGACTTTCTAATTGTTTGAATTTTTAACTTTTGACGACAATAACTTTTTAAAATGCATGGATACCCCATTTTTTCTTCTTCTTAATGTTTTCAATGAGGTTTAAGGAATTTGTCTTCAAAAAATATCCGAAAAATAATTGACACAGAATATAGAATTTTACGAAAATGTACTTCCTGTCAGGTTTCCATAGAAGCGGTAAAGGAGGAAAACATAGCTATAAATAAAATGATTCACGGGACAAGCTTCTATTTTTCCTTTTCTCTTTAAAGAACTTTCTAATTGTAAGTCGAAAAACTGTGTTTATGGATTTATTTTGTGAATTTACAGTAAAAAAGAAATATTTTATTGTAAATGTTGAAAATTGCTGGTCAGCGGTTATTACCGATGTTCGTCATTAATTATCACCGTTGCATGCATGGATACCCCCAATTTCTTTTCACAAATCAATTGGCCATTACAAAAAAGAGCAGGGGACTGGGACCAAGTCCGTAAAACTAATTCAATAAGAAACTAGCAAAAGTGGGCAACATTTTCTGACAGAGCAGATCAAACTTAGCTAATCTGGAAAGTTTGGTGAACTTTGGCTTAATATTGACGATGCTAGAGGGCATCAAAGATGTACATTTTCCCATACAAACTCTTTAATTTTTACGTTGTCTACCCAAACCATACATTCACTGTAAAATTTCAAAATTTCAAAAGTTTATAATTCCGACAGAATTCACTCAAATCACATCAAACTTTACACATATGATAATTTCAACATGTTGTTTCATGTCATAAACTTAATTTCGTAATTACATTAATTCTAATAAACTCGTTCCCAGTCCCCTGCTCTTTTTTGTAGTGGCCAATAGCCTTAATGATGACAGGAGCCCATAAGTAGGAGCCTCCATCTACCGTACTGGGTTTGTGAGACGACCTGTGACCGGATCAGGCTATTTTTAGAACACCTTTTCCCGCGAACTAATCATCAATCAATAGGAATCCCCCATGAGAATTAAACAGAGCCAATCAGCATCAATGAGGTAGATGATTTGTGTTTATTTGTGATATACAGTATGAACAAACAGTATGAAGAAACTGAAAGTGAAGAGAGCGAAAATGACAGTGATAGTTACAGTGACTCTTTTGCAGAGTTTAGTACTTCATCGGAAAGCGACCAAGAGTCTTCAAGTTCGTGTTCTGTTTCTCAAGGAACTAAAAAAACATCAAATAGTAAGCCTACCAAGCCAAAAGCTAGAAACTCCGTAACAAAGCCGAAATCAAAAATCCCTGGTGTTAAAATTTCGCGGCAAAACTGGTGTTCTAAAAATAGCCTGATCCGGTCACAGGTCGTCTCACGAATACATCCCAGATGGAGGCTCCTACTTATGGGCTCCTGATGATGATCAACACGTTTTATATGGAAATTTCCAAACAAAATTGGTTCGTCATTAGTAGGCACCATCCTTAATGAGAAGTTTATTACAGACAATTCTCAATTTTAAATATCTACATCAAATATTTTAATTTTCTTTGGTAATTCACTTGCATCATTACATAGCAAATTATTAAAACATAAATTGGCATGTTCATTAATTGGCATGTAATGTAATAATAATAATAAGCTTTATTTAAGCAGGGAACACCTTCAGCAAGCTGTTCTCCCAGGTGTCCCTGACATCAACTGTCGCAACTGAAGCAACTGTCGCAACTGAAGCAACTGTCGCAACTGTCGCAACTGTCGCAACTGTCGCAACTGTCGCAACTGTCGCAACTGTCGCAACTGAAGTAACTGTCGCAACTGAAGCGTGTTTTTCTCGTTTTTTATTTCAGTGATCTCTCTTCTTGAATTATTATCAGTAAGTAAAACAACAACACGTGTGATGTCTATCTAATTACGTCATGAACCATATAACTCGTGTAATACACGACACTCGGGGCGCATAAAGTTAACTGTTTATCCACTGTGCGATTCTGAATCTGGCCTTTTCAGCTACAAGCCTCCTTGGCTTAGAATGTGGAAGATCATCTGTAGATGACTGAGTTTCTTCTTTGTTGACAGTTTCCTCTTCTCCTGTCAGCTGCATGTTGTCTTCTTCAAGTTTGTTTTCAGTTCCACACGCTAGTGGGTATAATAAGCTTAGTGGTCGATTTAAGTTATTTCCGTTTGTTGTTTGCACTTGGGCAGACCTTACTTGTCCATCTTGTCTGGTGTATAACTTCTTTATCCTTCCGAGTTTCCATGATCCACGCCGGAGGGATGATGTGTTCTTTAAGTTGTACTACATCTGTTAACATGTTTTCTGCGATGACGCTCTCGTAGCTTAAAAGGTACTCGTCTCTCCAGATTCTCCAAAAGTCATTCAAATGATTCTGTAGGATTCAAGGACAGAAAGTTTGAAGGACAGAGTGTAAGTCCTGAGTCCAAATCAGATGCAACGTAGACCAGTGGTCTTGAATTTAGTATGGCTTCAATCTCTATCAGAAGTGTATATACGTAAGGGACAACTTTCCCAGAGACTTTCGTAACGATCTCTTGACCATGCCAACTAATCGCTCATAGAATCCCCCCATCCAGGGAGTTAGTTCTGTAATAAATTTCCAGGCAATGCCATTACTTGACATGCAAGAGCATATGCTGTCATCGGTTGTGAAATCAGTGTTCAGTTTAATTTCTCAACGTAGAATCTGTTAAGTTAAACTGTGAAGCATTGTCTGATATAATCTCTTTAGGTGTAAGCGTTTGAATTACCTTTAGAAGAAATGTGGCGGTTTTAAAGTAGTCCTTTTTCATTTTGAATGTCGGAGAATTGCATGTTGGGCTCGACAAGCAAAAGTTTTGTTGAAAAGCAACTCGACTAAAAGTGTTTTTGTCAAGATTTTTACGTAGTATTTGCTCTAACTGTTCTCTAATAAAAGCACTTGCCTATACTAGGGCAGAAGGGCTGCTCACTAATCCTCAACAAATCAGTTTTCATAACTTTATGCCTGAGCTATTTGACTTGTGTAGTTTTGTCAGTGATCAAATACACTTCAACAAGGAACCTATCTCAACTGACCGATGGTTCTTTTCTATTTAAACAATTTGACTATCTCATCAGAAAGTGTTTGACGTTATTTTGAACTTTCTTACAGTTGTTCTTACTGAAAACAATAAGGGCCAACACAGCATTAACCATTTGAAGCAAAAATATAGACGAACTCAATGGCATTCACTGACATCAGGAAGGAGACATGAAATGGCGATGTCAAGGACTCATAAAGCTGCCATTAACAAAAATATTAACAGTTCTTCATTATTGTCATTGACATAGTACAACTCATTTAGCAAATACTAGCTACCAACTGAAAGAAACACAGCGTAATTAAATATGGTTTTCCTAAGATCGTAAGTATCGCTTTCGAGTGCCGCTTGTACGAACTCCGATGTTTGTTATTCATTCAACTTATGATTGTGGTGACATTTAGTTTAGTTTCGTATTATTTCGTATTACTGACCAATATAGTGAATAAATTATACATGAAGAACGGCGAAACAGTGTGTAAAAAACTTAGTAAACTTTTGTTTAACTTATTCAGTGTTGAAATAAATACGTTTGTTTGTCATTCTGTGTACAAGCACTGATAGCAAAATGTGTTGTGCATAAATATTGAGACTATTCAGCAGTTTATAAAACACAATGCCTCGATTTTGAAGCATTTTAATCGATAAAAATCAAAACACAAAACAAATACATTAAAAAAATCAAAACAGAAACCAAACAAAGTATATTGTAGATGTTTTGACTTATGTTTAGTGAAAATATATAAATATTAAAACTTGCCGAAAAGAGAGAAAAGAACACAATTCAGATTTGACGAGCGCTTGCCGATGTCCTTTCGAACGTAAAATCCGAATGTTTCACGGAAAAGTGCACCATCGAACTGCACTGCACATCGGTCCATGAGGCGCAAAATGTCAAAATTAAAGCTTCTCAGCGTACGGTGAAGTTAGACGGCTGAAACTTATGAGGTGTTTACGGTCAATTTTAGTTATTCGAAGAAAAAATGAATTTTCACGTCACATTGACAAAAAATAGGGCAAAAACGTATTTGTCACGTGACCGAGTTTCATACCTTGTTTCAATATACACATTGCTGCGGGCGCGTCCCGCAGGACGTACACAGGGATCCCAACATTGTACATGTCTATGCACAGGGAACCCAATATAAAACAATATTTTTATATATAGTTTATTATATTCGATCTTTATTTGATTTGATTAATGTTGCTAGACAGTTTTGCAAGAGCATAGAGACAATAGTATTATGCTCCAAATACCTATTATTATTATTATTATACGTATCGCGCGCGCGCTCTACCACAGGAAACCCATCAAAAAAAGACGCGCGCATGCAAATATATATTTTTAATAATTATTAGCCTCAGAAACAATGGTTGGGCTGCCTATGGTGTGTGGGAGGTACTTGCGTGCATAAGCCGTTCATGGCAGTCCATTATGATCAACTTGGTAAAGTGTTCCTTCTTTGGTAGTAGTTTAGGAAATTTCGCCGGCATTGTAGGATAGATTGGTGTGAACCATCGTTCCCTGGAATGTTAGTAATCCTTACTCGTCTTTGTACAGTCCTAGTTGGTTGTGTAGAGGATGTGGTTTCTTAGATTCGATTGATTCTAGGATATCTTGAAACGATTGCTGTTGAACAAACATCTCCCATTTCAATTTGGCGAAATTCAACTCTTTGGCGCTGAGAGGTCCCTTGACAATGTATCTTTTTCGAGTAGCATTAACAAATCTAATGCACCACGCCGTTACTCTAAGAAGTCTCTGTAATGAAGAAAAGTTGTGTTCAATCAATTTCACGGTTTGTTTGAAAGTCATCTTGGGCTCTGATTAATATCTTCTTCTCCGATTAACATCGATGTTTCGTAATGTCTCTTAGAACCTCTGATTTCATAATTAAAGCTATCATGAGCATTGTCCGTTTCATTGATTTTCCATTCTGGCCAGTCTTCAATCTTTGGTAGCCATGGAGGACTTTTCCACCATAATGTTGTCGTTACTAGTTCTTTGGCAGTTTTTCCTCGGGTTGCAATGTCTTCTGGAATATCTTTCGTGGGAACATATCTAAATTCAATATCTTCATGGGATCGCATTTCCCTGACTCGATTCTCTACAGACACTGACAATGTCTTCTTGGTAAATATCCAGTTCAGTACACACTGTGAATCTGTAAACAACGTTATCTTCTTAATTGAATCTTCAACATTCGCTTAACAAAGTTCAGGTATCTGGCTTAGAGCAATGACAACAGCTATCAGTTCCAATCTCGGTATGGTGAGAACTCGTTTAGGAGCTAATAACAAATCTGATGAGGTTGACTGTGGTCTCAGATTTCGTAGATACTTTCAGGTATAGATTGCTGTTGCATATGCTATCTTCGATGCGTCACAAAAAGCTATTAGTTCATAACGTTGTGTATCACTTGTTACTTCGTGTATGCCTTTGAATCGGTTGAAGGCGATTGAGGAAATAGGCTCGGTTTCTTTCACGATGTGTTTCCACTTTCTTAGCTGCTCGTCTGTTAGTTTGGCGTCCCATTCAACATTTTTGTCCCATAGGTCTTGCAGGAAGACCTTCGCGGCTAGTGTGCAAGGGGAAAACTGAATATCCCAATGGATCAAAGATTCGTCCAATAACTTGAACAACTTCACTTTTAGTTGTAACTGCTAAGCTAGACAAAGCCTGCGATCCATTTACTCGTAGAGTGTCACTCTTTGTGTCCCATTGCAATCCCAGCACTTTCATAATGTTCTGCGTAGACCTGTCTTCTTGTGGAATCGTATTCATGAACTCTTGACTGTTGGAAGTCCATTCTCGAAGGTTCATTGAAGCAGACTGTCTTTTGGTAACGTCGTTTGAACGTCGTTTGGTAACTTAGATAGTATCATTGATACAAAGTGTTGATGATTTACATCTTCGCCTAGAGCTTTGAGAGACCTCAAATATTTCTCTATGAGATCAACTGCGCATATCTCAGTTTAACAGTATTGTTCAGTATTAATAGGTTTAATATACTTACATAAGTGCAGGGTAATGAGCTGTAATGACTGCTTGTTTTCGTCCAAATCTTTCTTCTAACATTTTGACGGCTATGTCGTAATTAGTGTTTGTCAGTTCTAAACCAGTTCTGTCCAATAATTCCTGAGATCAGCTAACATTTCGTTTCCTTCCAAAACAAGGGTTGCGTAATCTACTCCTTCGTCTTCCAGTCGTTTCTGTTCAAATTCACCATCTTGTGAGGCCGTATAAATTTGGCTTGTAAGTTTCTTGGTTCGTTAGCTCGCTTCTCTAAGTTTATTTCGGGAATATCGTCTTCGATTTTAAACGTCTTGGCTTGATCAATTTGGTCACTAACTCATTTCTTCACAGGTCCGTATCGTTGTCGTAGAGATCCAGTCGTACTTGTACTTGACATCGTAGAAATCGTTCTTCTTTACTTGTCTAACGTGTAGTTATCGCTTAACCTCGCTCTGCTACCATGTCGCAACTGAAGCATGTTTTTCTCGTTTTTTATTTCACTGATCTCTCGTCTTGAACTATTACCAGTAAGTAAAACAACAACACGTGTGACGTCTATCTAATTACATCATGAACCATATAACTCGTGGATTACACGACAGTAACAGGATATAAGCACATGAATTAATGATAGAAAAACATAAGGTATGGGAGAAAATTGTTCATCATATCAAACTTATGTTATTCAAAAGGTCATTGTTTCACATATGGAGATGAGGCGACGGCGGTCTATCCGATAAAACAGCATGATTTTGATACATTTTTGCTTTTTATTGCACGGTTAAAATCAAAATCAAAAACTTACCATCAAAAAATAAAAGACGAATATGTAAGGAATGAATAAGCTAGCAATTCAAGCAAAAATAAATATATTTGACCGCGTCATTTTCCGTTTCTTCAAAGTCAATCGAACTGAAATCTCTGAAGAGATATTGGAGAGCGTGACATACGCTGCACACAAAATCCCTCTGAATCGCTTGGGAATTGTGTCAATCAAAAACCTATCGCCAGATTCTAATGCTCTGTAATTGTACGCGCATTTTGATATAAAATACATGTATATTAAACTTAATTAAGCTGCGTCAAAATGAAATCTAAAACAATTTATTTGGTAATTGTGAACATCATATTGGTGCTCTGTATCCCGGTCTGTATGTAGAAGCTACATAGGCGAATTCGCAAATAAATTATGGCTCGGAAAGGACGTTTTTTGAAGGCAATTTCCAATATTTACATACGAGATATTACACAATAAGTAAGTTCGAATTTGTGATATATTTTCCCGTTGAGGAAACATATGCAGCTTGTCCATCCTCTCTTATATTTTAGCTACCTGATTTACACATTGTCAGAGGAAAAAGATGAATTCAGAAATGATAAACCAGTCACGTACGAATCTGCTTTATTTAGCGGTCATAGTGAGCAAATTGCTGGATCAATCGGGCCTCAAACGTGCATTAGTAAACAAAGCATTAACAAAAAACGTTGTCCGCGTGATACTGGATCCCAACAGGAGCAAATGTTCAATGATGCAGGACATAAGTTTGATATGCACAGCAACATTACTCCATCTACATGACCAATGTTAACGTTTATTATCGCGGTTATTATCTCCTGTATCACTAATGGACTAATAACATTGACTGCTGCAAATCCCTAAATCATGCCTAAATAAATAATATTTGTGACATTTTATTCATGACAGTTCTTGGTTTGCTAAGATAATTACCTTATCTCTGACGAAAATAAACAACCATGACAGCTTTGTAGATTTTGAGTATTTCAACAACTTTGATTTTTCAATATACTATATATCAACTTTTTAACCCTTTGACTCCCACGGCGCCCGAAACCGCCCGTAAAATCGATACTGCTTTGAAAGTTCTAACTTTCTGATGACGTAATATCGTGGTAAATAAGAGGACATACCACGGCTAGCCATCGTAAATTTGTTAAAGGTACTATATTGGGCGTAGTCGACAAGGTCTTTTAATCCACAAAGTCTAATATAGGGGGAATATCCAACAGACTTCTTGCTACAAAATTCGTTTAGATCAATTGTATTTCTTCCATTGTTTCACATTGTTTCTCTCTCCGGCACGCATAGTTATTGTTCGTTAGTCATTAAGTTATGTAAATTCACATGTGATTATGTAATCGTAGTAGAAGTATAAATACGCCCAAGTTGTTTGTGTCAAGGGGTCAGTCAGTCAGTCAGAGTCGACAGTCATATCAAGAATCAGTTGAACCCATCAACAAGTAACTCAGTTAAGAATCAGTTGAACCCATCAACAAGTAACTCGAGTCAAGAATCGTCTGGTACACCATCCAGAGGGAAAGTTTTAAAGAACAAGTGAAGTATACCGCATTTATATACAAGAACAAGTACAAGTAAATTAAGTATACCGCATTTAAGAACAAGTACAAGTAAATTAAGTATACCGCATTTATATACAAGAGTGACAAGTCTAAAAGTACACCGCGTTTACTGACAAGCTAAAGTACACTTAAGGAGACAAGCTATTACAACTGCAAATTCAAGGCCACTGAATAACAAGTTCTAAAACAAGAAAAACAAGAAACAACTTTGGACAGAAGATTACACACTAGCGTAAGACAATTTATAGAGAACACAAATTGAACTTTTAGGTTGTAACTTATCTTTACTCGTTTAATTTAACTTTACTATTTTTCCTTAGTCAAGCTTCAACTTTAGTAATTTTTTCGTTAGTCAATACTTTCTTTATTTAATTTCAGTTATCAGCGTAATTTTAAAAGTCGCGTAATAAATTCCTTGAATATATATATGGTCCCGGAATTGTTTTGTTTTGCTTTGTATTGTTTCGGACAACGTGGGCCCTGTCATGTGATTGATATTGTCACACTTCTACCAAATATCCTTGGTAGCCTTTCATGTACGGTTTTTCTTAGACTCCTCTTTCTTGCATATAAAACATAGTGTCAAAATGTAAGATTTTCTTTGGCGTATTTTCAGTATTCACGCGATACATGTACAAACGTACCTGGGACTTTTTAGATACCGTTTTGAGCGGGGAAAAAATACTTATCGCCTAGCAATTTGATTGGCTGATAGAAAACAATATGGAAAGGAATGTTGTTCGAGTCTGATCAGACGTCAGTGGAGGAATTACGGGAACCGGAAGCGCCACGCAACGTCTGCATAGGAGGATATTTAAGAGTAGGGGACTTATTTTCTACTCGAATAAATCACCAAAGCTTACTTTTGGCCATATGAGTTGGACTTCAACAATGTGAGGTGGATGGAAAATGAACGCAACTTCCTAATATGAGTTTTTGAAAACTAGTTACTCTCCGTTTACTCCCCGACCGGACCATTACTCGGGATCTTAAAATAATTGAGGAGAAGGTGCTGCCTTTGTAAGTACATCTGCAAACCTTCACGTCTTCTCGGATAAGGACGTTAAACCTGAGGTCCTGTCTCCCGACTTTAATCTAACCTGTTTCACGGGGGACATTAAAAGAACCTGTTGAACTCTTCGTAAGAGTAGGGGATTGTTACCCGGTTCAACAGCCTACTTCAAATTGGAGGCATAACACACTAACGTACTAACTCCTCATGATTGTAAGCTGCTCGGCTGCCGTAGGCGCCTTTCATATGCAGCCCGAAAAAGTCTTCCATCGGTTGTAAAGCGCATTGCGACAATGTGAAATGCGCTATATAAGAACCGACATATTATTATTATTATTATTATTATTATTATTATTATTATTATTATTATTATTATATTATTATTATTATTATTATTATTATTATTATTATTATTATTATTATTATTATTATTATTATTATTGTTGTTGTTATTATTGTTGTTATTATTATTATTATTATTATTATTATTATTATTATTATTATTATTATTGGATTGAGGTATTTAACTTCTTCAGGCAAAGGGAATAGACGACAAACGCGTATTCAGACGTTTCGCCGGTGAAGGCTTCATCAGTGGTATATTTAAACTGAAAATCACTATCTTAAATAACTTACATTAGAATTCTGAAATACCCAATGGTATTAATATAATTATAATTATAATAATAATTATTATTATTATTATTATAATGTGGACAACCATTGCCCAAGATGAAAAAAAGCTTCTGCGACGTTGACATATAATCAGTAATAAAGAAATTAAAACTAAATGTATAACTGCATTTATTATATTTTTTGTCAAAGAACGCACGAAATATGCACAAGAACGCGCGAAATATGGGACCATATTTTGGGTAGTTACTTCAAACTGGCTTTCCAATCATTCATGCAGAATCGTGTGATGAAAATTAGCCAATCAGCGTGCGAGAAATTGACAGTTTTGGCTAGCGCGCGCTCGTACAGAAATTTCACTGTAATTTGTTGTTTTTCTTTCACCAAAATAGCTAGTTTCTTTGACAAAATATATAATAAACAACTTATTAGTCGGTTAAGCATCTAATACGGCTGTGAATTTTTACTCGTCATGTATTTTGGCTCGCCTAAAGGCTCGCCAAAATACCAAATGACTCGTAAAAATACACAGCCGTATTAGATGCTTAACCGACTAATAACCTCTATGTAGCGTTATAACTTGCTTATTTTGTTAGTCAACAAATAACGCTCGAGCAGACGGACACGGACGGATGTTTGTCTTGTTTTAAAAGCATTACACGATAGAGGAGCTGTTGCAAAATATGACAAAGTACAAGAGCACAACAACGTGACATACCTCTTCTACTTTTTTATTGACGTCACCAATCTCAAACAGTCTTCGTGCAATGTCTTTGAACGCTAATTTCTGTATTCCTGTCAACGCTGCTAACATGACGGCGGTATATCCAGCCTAGAAACAAGTGCATTTAGGTTGATTAGCTACCGCTCTTCGCAGACTATGATAAGCGCTTCCACCCGTTCAATAAAGTAATACACTGGGTATTATTATTAGTAGAGTAATTTCGTTTAACACGTGAAATAGACATTAGTCTAATGCACATTATTATTATAGTGATTTCCTCAGACCATGAAATAGACACTACTAATAGTGTCACCATGGTAACCATTGTCTTTGCATCGGCCAGGTGGCGGACCAACCCGATTGATGTTTGCTCGCTAAAAAGCTAAAATGTACCGACAAACAAATCTCAAGAACAAAAGAAATGGAAAAAGCACATAAACATAGATATCTTATTGACAATTCAAGAACGTTTTCTTTGTTTTCTTTTGGTCATTTTAAGGCAATGAAAGGTAATAAATAAAAGACAACTGCAGAAACTGAGGGAGGAACAATCCTCAAAGTATGCTAAAGGTAATAAAAAACCAGAAATATTGGTATAAAATTAAGTATGCTGGTTTGTTTATACTAAAACCATTAGACAACGCGTCCTCGTTGTCTACGAGCTAAGATAGTCAACTCGGGTTTCGCTATCGTTGACTATCTGCTCATAGACAACTCGGACTCGAAAAACACTTTCCGTGTTTGCACAGGCTTTTGCAAACCGAGGTGCAAGTTTGGGAGAACTCGAGAGCAGATAGTGAAAACCTGAGACCACAGGTCGAGGGTTTCACCTGATCGAGAGTTTTTTTTATGGTTTCCTCGAATAGAATTGTCAAAGATAGACTCTCCTGAGACACCAGAAGCAATTGTTTTCTCATAAACACTTTTGTTGTTAGAGAAAGAAGTAAAACTTTGCTGTACAGCTTGTTGGACATTTTTCACACACGGCTGTAAGGCCGTACTTATTTCAAGCTTAAACATTTGTTTAAGGCAAATTATATATTCAACTGACCATATCTCGACCGCTACTTAACCGATTGTCATAACAATTGGTGTGTGAACTTCTTTCATGATATTCTATGTGAATTGGAAATCAAAAATTGATAAAAGGAAAACATTGTTTTTATGACGTCATCACTTTAGTACTCTATTGAAAGAGAAATTAAACCAGTACACTCGCCCGCACGCAGAATTGCGAAAAGCTGGTAACCCCAAAAGTAAACCCGGAAATCTGGGCAAAAATTAGCTCCTCAACAAGAAGCACATATTTGAAGCTACAAAAAACTCAAAACACGCTAATGAAAGCGACAACAGCCCTTGTCGGGCTGACTGATAAGCTCATTAACGATGAGAAAAATACACCGACTGTGAAATCACTGTTCGATAGCATTGCTCTCACGCGAATAGTGAGCTAAGTCATAGACGACGGGAATTTATTAAACCCGACTTTCACAACTGTGTAAATGAGAACTATATTACTATACTTAAAGCGATAAATAAAGGCAATCGAGGTAAACTTACGTTTGTCGGCCTTCCGCACTACATGAGACCTTATAATTACATGTGACTTTCGACTCGGCCCAGTCTCTTATCTAAATTCTAATAATAGCGGTCGTTTGGCCGCAACAACTTGAATTAGGCTTAGCCACAAATATCACGTAAAACCGTCTAAATATCTTTCCGGAAATTCTCAAAAAATCTTCTAAATATCCCGGATTTTGGTCTAAATATCTCGAAAAAATTTCTAGATATCTTGTTATATTATAATATATTAATTATATTATATTATTGATATATATTTAAAATGTCTTAATTCGATAACAACTCAGTTCCTACTTTTTATACGTTGTTATTATACATCAAGTATACACTTATACAACCTAATTGCTTGATTTCATTAAACGTCACTTCCGGTCTCGTGAGGAATACTCTCTGCTTGGTAGCACATGGAGGGCAGTGTTTGCCCGTCATTTGAAGCAAATAATGAGATTCAAGGACTTTTAACAGCTGATTGAAAGCCAGCAATACAGCCGTAATAAATGCATTCCATGAAAATGATTATTATTCTAAGTACCTAAAACAATAGCGAGTATTTACATAACAATAGATATACCATCATGCATCGCTGTGTATATATTAGTGCGGGCATCCCCTTTTGTGTCAGTCTCATCTACGACGCCGTCGAGCTGTTTCTCCTTTTTCTTGGTCTTTTGGCTCTCGCAACGCGTCGTGGCGAACTAAGGAGTTCAATATCCTGTACTGTAGCTGATCCTGTAGCTGATCCTGTAGAGGTATATATATATTTTCTTCTTCTTTAGTACAGTTGCGACAGTTTCGAGCCGGGTTGAGGTCTACCGCTCAGATATATTTAGCAAAGTGTCCCGTAAAAGGTCGACGATTTGAGCCGGGTTGAAGTCTACCGCTCAGAGATATCTGTAGTAAAGTTTACCGTTAAAGTTCGACGGTTTGAGCCGGGTTGAGGTCTACCGCTCAGATATATTTAGCAAAGTGTCCCGTAAAAGGTCGACGGTTTGAGCCGGGTTGAAGTCTACCGCTCAGAGATATCTGTAGTAAAGTTTACCGTTAAAGTTCGACGGTTTGAGCCGGGTTGAGGTCTACCGCTCAGATATATTTAGCAAAGTGTCCCGTAAAAGGTCGACGGTTTGAGCCAGGTTGAAGTCTACCGCTCAGAGATATCTGTAGTAAAGTTTACCGTAAAAGTTCGACGGTTTGAGCAGGGTTGAGGTCTACCGCTCAGAGATATTTAGCAAAAGTGTCCCGTAAAAGTTCGACGGTTTGAGCCGGGTTGAGGTCTACCGCTCCGAGATATTTAGTAAATGTTTCCCGTAAAAGTTCGACGGTTTGAGCCGGGTTTGTTGGTCTACCTGTGACGATCCGACACGTCGGGCTCCCTTCGCGTAATTAATCGGCCAAGCACGCCCCTTCCTACAACCCCAATCACTACACGAAACTACAGTTACAAACATTAATTATTTATTACACAAGGTATACATCTAAACATCTAAACTTGAAAATCCTATGGAAAAAGTTACTTAAGTTACTCATACTATTAAATGCAACTGGATTGACTTTGCCAAATCTTAATTATTTAATTCTAAATGTCTTCGTAATCTTAATTTACTTAATGTATTGTTCAGAGTTCTCTTGCGTCGTTTAAGACGTTAAAACGTTGTTCTTTATCTTGAATACTGTATATGTAGCAGCAATACTTAGCTTATGTTGCGTTGACTTCTTAATGTACTCAGCTTTAAATTCGCTTCAAGAGTCGACGTCTTCTGTTGGACTCGTCCGGCGTACTTTAGCTGTCGGTTTACGTCCGTCTTGTCTGACCTTGTCTCTTTGAAGTGTCTTTGTTATTTGTACTTGTCTTCAAAGCTTTTCAGTGACTTTGCCTTGTAGACTTTCTTGTAGACTCGCAGTCTTTACTTCGTTTGCTTTCTAAGTATCTTCTCTTACTCTGTTTGTGGAGGGGTTCCAGCGGACTCCAGAGCGTAGTTTTAACTTCACTTTGTTTGCTTTCTATCTTCTCTTACTCTGTTTGTGGAGGGGTTCCAGCGGACTCCAGAGCGTAGTTTTAACTTCACTTCGTTTCTTTTGTCGTTGTGTTTTCGTCTCTGCTAATCTATGCTGCTTCGAGCGCTTATATACATGTAGATAGAGCGATTTGCATAAAATTTAATATATCGATATATCGATATATAGTAATTTGGATAATCCTAATTCTTTGTTTTTAGCTATTATTAAACCTGAATCTAAACCCAAGTAACCTTTGAAGTGTGTATGTGAAAAAACAATTGAAACAAATTAACTTTAGAGGGCTTATTCAGCCATTTTATGATGAAAATTACCCACAATGCACCCGATATATTGATATATCGATCGATATTGATTTTTACAGAATTTTTGCAAATCGCTGTAGACGCGGTGATGTAACCATACAAAAGAAGTTATATGACGTTATACATTCTTTACAGACATTTACTTATGAATAACTTAGCTAGTTTTGATTATCCTCTAAGGAGTACTAAATAAACAAATGCCCAAATACGTTCGTGACACTACCGCTCAGAAATATTTAGCAAACATTTCCCGTAAAAGGTCGAGGTTTGAGTCGGGTTGAGGTCTACCGCTCAGAGATATTTAGGAAATGTTTCCCGTAAAAGTTCGATGGCTTGAGCCGGGTTTGATGGTCTACCGCTCAGAGATATTTAGTAAAAGTCTCCCATAAAAGTTCGACGGTTTGAGCCGGGTTTGATGGTCTACAGCTCAGAGATATTTAGTAAATGTTTCTCGTAAAAGTTCGACGGTTTGAGCCGGGTTTGATGGTCTACCGCTCAGAGATATTTAGTAAATGTTTCCCGTAAAAGTTCGTTGGTTTGAGCCGGGTTTGATGGTCTACCGCTCAGAGATATTTAGTAGATATTTCCCGTAAAAGGTCGACGGTTTGAGCCGGGTTTGATGGTCTACCGCTCAGAGATATTTAGTAAATGTTTCCCGTAAAAGTTCGACGGTTTGAGCCGGGTTTGATGGTCTACCGCTCAGAGATATTTAAAGTTTTCCCGTTAAAGGTGGACGGTTTGAGCCGGGTTAAAAGGAGAACCACAAAAAGCCGATTTCAAACTTCTTTTATTTATTTATTTTTATTCTTTCATTTATTTTGGTTTAGTCAATATATTTGATGCTAATTATTGGTGCAGTTTCGTCATAACTTCATGATCGCTGATTTTTCTTATACAAAGTTTCGTCATTGTTGTTGGAACTCACTTTTCGAGTCTATTCCCTCTGGTCGCCTATTTTAGGAAATATGAATTGATTATTTGTTGTATATTGAATTGGCAATGTATTTTTAAGTAAGAGTAGATAAGTTGAATGGAGTTAATTAGCAGGCTTGGTAAGACTCCCTGAGACCTACAACAATTGTGCTCAGACCTTACGTTGTAGTTGGCAATATTAACCTGTATTTTTCCATGCTATTATTAGCCTGGAAAAGCTTTGGAAGAAAGGCTGAAGGCCTTGGAAGATCAAGGCAAGGAAAATTCTGTCTCCCTTGCCTTGAAAACCCTACACAGGACTCTGGACAAGTCCAGGTTCGACTTGGAGGAGGCCATATCTGACTTGGAGTCCTTAACCCGGCTAGCAAGGTTTCACAACAACCCCAAGGCCAGAGAGTATGAGTGTGTCCTGGCGGAAACTGGTCCAAAAGCACTCAAAGACGCTCTCACGCCCTGCCCTAAAATATTTATTTGTCGCCCTTATCGGCGATCCATTAAGAGTAAAATCCTGGAGAAATTAAACAAAATCCTGAAGAACATCAAGGTCCCCGACGAGAGACTCGGCCCTTCGTCGATGGGTTACCGTGAAAACCCAGTCCTTTCATAATGGGCTACTATGGCCAGTACGGTTTATCAGATGCTCCAATGGTGTCAGTGTGCCGACGTCCAATCTTCAGCCGACGTACTGAGCGTAGTCCCCAATATCGTAGATCTCCGGCTCAATCAGGCCAGCTCAGCGCCCCAATTTTAATCGTTTATCATGCTTCTATTGTGCTTCGGACCAGCATCTAATCAGAGACTGCCCAGCAATGCAAGAGGAATTGATTTGTGTTTATTGTATGGTAGTCCAGTAGAATTGGACCTTGACGTGAAATTAATAAAGTTTAATTCCATTCAATTTTGTTTCTCTGGTTTCTAAATAGTCTGAGCTTCTCCTCTCGGGCTCCTGGTAGGATGGGTGTCAGCTTGAAAAGGGAGAACAATTCCTCCTCCCGGTTTACCTGGTTCAGGCTGTCATCCTTTCCATCCAGGCGGCTTTGGTTCCATGGTTACGCTGGTGTATTAATATTGGGGAACTGTTTTAGTGGATATTCTTTGGTGCTATTTATTATAAGGGTCTTTCTATAAATACTATCCACCTACAGTTTTTGTCTCGTACCTTTTGTTCCCAGATTACTTCAGAGGGAAAACTGCCTTTGATCCTTCCCTCTGTGAAAATACACAGCGCGCGAACCACTAGGTGGGTCACCATGAACTGGAGCCCCCTGGAAGCGATGGAAGGGATGGCAGCCCGCCCTGCATGTGACCTGGAAGTTATTGATAACATTGCAAATGGAGTCCAGTCTTTCAACATCTCGGATCTCCCTTTCCGTGACCCTAACTCATTTCTACCGGGTCAGAGTCATTCGCACATCCGAGACTGGGAGAAAATATTATAGCCGAAGCCCCTTATGACGATCGCGAAGCATAAGAGGTCCTCGATTGGGTGAAGAACAAAGTATCTGTTCGTAAGTTCTTCCACCACTTCCATGGGAGATTTAAAAGCCGCCAATTCGACAGTGATATTCCACCGCCAATGGTCTTTGACAGCAATACATCCTGCAACTGAACTTCGTCGAGTTTATCGACAACACCCTTTTAAACAGAGTATCGAATGGATCAATTTCAGTTGTGGGTAACGTTGGGGAAGTAGAAGCACCCTCTCTTGTTATGCCTCTCACCGTCGAGCCAACAAATCCTCCCGCCTATATGTCACGACAACTGCACGTTTCCAAAATCTGTGGCGGATGGTTGAAAAACCCTTCAGGCTTGATAACTTGTCGCAGTTACCGAGATACTTGACGAAAGGCTCTTACCAAGTACCTTGGTTTTATCTGTGACACTGAGAAAGAAACCTTTTACCTCCCTGTGGATAAGCAGAAGAGTTTCCTTGCCTTGGTAGATTCCATCCTTACAAGAGGCCACGTTTCAGTCCACACTCTTCAACACCTTTCTGGCAAGTGCACCTCCTTTAATTTGGCTTTCCAGGACGCTCGTTTATACACCAACGAAATTAACATGGCCATTGGCAAGGCTTAAAAGGCATCCAAACCGATCCGTTGGTCCGCTGCGCTGCGAACAGAGATAGAGCATTGGGCATCCCTCCTGGTGATTTCAAGGGTTGGAAAGTGGAGGAATGAAAGACACTCTCAGTTTACAATCTATTCTGATGCGTCGATTTTCGCTTGTCGCGCCCTCTTTCCCGAACAGAGCCACATCGCCGTATCCGACTACTCACTGGACCCCCGATGTGAGTTCCCATGACATAGCGGTAAAGGAAACAAAAGCCTTAGCCAATGCTGTACTGTCTTTCCGTGGATCTCTCGTGAATGGCCGTGTCGACGCGTTCGTAGACAACCAATTCCTCAGTCCAGGCATGGAGATCATAGGCCGCCAGATCTAGTCAGATGCCCTGAAGGAACTTTATACGACGGCCTTTGGCCCCACTTTATATTCACCTTTCACTTTTGTACATACCGTCAGGAGAAAACCCTGCTGACGAACCCTCAAGGAAATTATCGCCAGCCGATTGCAAACTGTCAGAACATCTATATGGTTACTCCTTCAAGAGCACCCTCGTAGTAGTACATGGTATGGAGTGCCCGTTCCTTGGCCAACGAGGGGTTTCCTCGTGTGGGTGCCCAGTTTGGTTGGCTTTTGGGACCATTGACTCTCTCTTAGGGAAATTGCGCGCCAACTTTAATGAAAATGGGCGTAGAGGGGACTAGGACCCGCGACTCCTTGTTGGCCACCCCGCTACGGGCATGCCATAAAATGCTACCAATAGGTTGTCAGTATGCTGAACAACTTCAAGCTAAGACCTTACCCAAGCAGGCCACCCCTTCTTCGCGCACGACGTCCTTGTGCGACTCAGCCAAAATATAGATACAAATTTGGCTTCTGGAAACCTCTCGCCAATAGAGATATATTGCCTTTTACGTGATCAAGCTTACTTCAAGGTCCTGTTTTCAGTGGAGACCGGCATGGTGATCTCGGCCAAGATAGGTCGCAGGATATTTAACATTTTCCCGACAACGATGGACCCACACTTGGGGGAAAACCCAAAGCGACGGGTCTACTAATCCTTTCGGAATCCGTCGCGGTAGCAACCAGGTAATATGTCCGGTACAAGCCACTGATATTGATGTCACCCACTCAAAGGCCATGGTTATCTTTTCCGTTCGACCACTCCCGACCGCGGGGTGTCAAACAAGAGCTTTTCGTTATCGGCAGCAGAGTCCCGCCTCAAGTTGTATCTGAAAGAGTGGCTACTTTGATGACATCCACACCTTGCACGGCTTCCGGTCAGGCTGTGCAATTACACTAGCCCTGTCAGGTGCAGAACTGAACGATATAGCTTCCGCTTCTCACTCATGCAACTATCAAAGGTCATGTCTGCCTCTTCTCCCTCTTTGTGACTAACTCAGAGTTCCTCTAAAGAAAGAGATCCAGGCCTTGTTCATAAACATATGAATACTTTGACAGACTTTATCCCCGCATGCGCATAGTCAGTATTTACAGACGAAATGTGACTGTCTTATTATAAAACCAAGTTACAAAGTACAATGACTGTATATTGACCATAAACTCTAGCTACCATAAACTGATAAAGGGTGGGTATACAAGTCCCATCAACAGATATACTGGGCGGGCATGTGATCCCTTGAATTCCAATCAAACTTCAACTTACAGGTAAGTCTCGTTTAATTTCTCAATTCTATCTCGTCATCAACTGCACCAGGGATCCCATGAGATTTCAAAGACCAGACTGTCACATGAGGAAACTAGTCAACATATTATATCAAACTTGTTTAATTTCCTTAAATGTTATTAATCTACATGAACATGTAGTCTCAATCTAACAATTGTTAGTTCTATTCAATCTTTAGAACAGCAGAAGCAAACGTGGTAGTTTGAATAGGCTTATCATAAAACTCGTCAACAGACCTTGAAGACGACCATCCTGCAGTATTTAGGCCATCTTGAATGGGAATGTTTGCAACTTTCGCTTTAGAAGTAGCGGCAGCTCTTGTACTGTGTGGCTTAAACATGGTAACATCCACACCAGCAACAGCCATGACTGAGTGAATCCACCGTGAGATTGTTTCCCTTGAAATACGTTTGTAGGATTTGATAAAACTGATAAGTAGCTTGCATTCAGTTCCTCTAAGAGGCTCTGTCTTCTGAAGATATTCCTTCATATGGGTAACCACACAAAGCGATTGATCAGCAGGATAAGCTTGCAGCATAATTGAAGGAACTTTGTACCCTGGTCTGCTTTGTTTTACATGTTCAGGAAGCACAAACTCAAAGCTATTTGGAGATTCTTTCATGCAATTGATGTCAAGCATATGTAAACTCTGTCCTCTTTGTGCAGAAACTAAGGCCACTAACATAACCGTCTTTAGAGTCAAAGATTTGAGGTCCAGTTCCTTAGCGACATTGAAAGATGAAAGATATGTTAACACTGGTTGTACATCCCAGGCTGACTTGTAACGTGGAGTTGGTGGTGTACTTTTATAAATCCCTTTCATAAACCTTGATACTATTGCATGATTTCCAATAGTCATGTTGTTCTTAGGTAATGTTACTGCGGATATAGCACTCCTTGCAGTGTTTATTGTGGTATATGACAATCCTTTTTCATAAAGTTGAACTAAAAAATCCAAAACTGTTGTCACAGGTGGGTCATAGGGATCAGTCTTCCATTTACTACAAAAGTCAGACCATCTCTTGATGTACGGTTTATATTGCTTTTGTGTTCCATCTGACCAGGACCGTAAGATGATTTCTGCAGCTTTTCCTGAATTGTTTTTGCGTGTGAGGCTTTCCCTGAGACTTTGCATGCCATTAATCGTAACTGTTTCCTGAGTGGATGTAGAACATTGCTGTGAGGTTGTACCAAGAGTGTATTGGACTGAGGAAGGAGAAGAGGGTAATCTACAAGTAGATGGAGGAGGATGGTGAACCAAGGTTGAGTTTGCCAAAGAGGAGGGACTAGAATAACTCCCGATGCTTTGTCTTGTTCCACTTTCTGCAGGCAGGTGGCAATCACACTGAAAGGTGGAAAGGCATAGAAATAGTAATTTGCCCAGTTCATAAGGAAAGCATTTACATATTTTGCATTAGGGTCTGGTTTCCATGAAACATAATTAGAAACCTTAAAATTTAGTCTAGATGCAAAAAGGTCAATATGAAAGGGACCCAACATATGCTTTATGTCCTGAAAAACTTCTGTATTCAATGACCATTCAATCGAGGTGTTAAATTGTCTAGACTCTTTGTCAGCCTCAATATTTGTTGAGCCTGGTATGTGGCAGGAACTGAGCCAAATATTCCTCCCTTGGCACCACTGCCAAATCTGCAGTGCCATATCATTACAGTCTGTTGATCTTATACCACCCATAGCATTTATATATGCCACAGTAGTTGTATTGTCAGATTGAATCCTAATGTGTTTGTCACTGACTTCACTACATAAAGATCTTAGACCAAGCAAGACTGCTTTCATTTCTAAGTAGTTGATATGAAATTGTTGTTCTGCAAGACTCCAAAGACCCCCAGTTTTCTTATGTTCATAAACTGCTCCCCATCCCATATTAGAGGCATCGGTAGTTAAGGTTAGGTCAGGGTTACTGAGAATAATGTTTTTAAATGCAGAGTCAATATTCTTCACCCACCATGTCAATTCAGACATAGATTCCTTTGACAAAATCATAGGACCATCATAGTTGCCCCTGCTGTCCTGCAGTGTAAGAATTGTATTCTTTTCCAGGTTTCTATAATGTAGCTCTCCAAACATCACCCCTGGGAGACTAGATACTATTAGACCTATTACCTGGGCAACTTCTCTGATTGTCATGTTCTCCTTTTGTAGTAGATTCTGACAAGCTAGCTTTACATTGTTGGCCTTAATAGGTGGGAGCCTAATAGTCATAGATACACTATTCAATAAAAATCCAAGAAATTCGATTTCCTGTTTTGGTATTAGAACTGATTTTTCTGGGTGAACAATAAACTCCAGTTTGATGAATGTATCAATGCTATCATGCACATTTCTTTCACAGGCAACATATTCATATCCCATTAGAAAGGAATCATCTATGTGTCCCATGCAAATATGCCCCAATGATCTAATATGACTGTAAACAGGCTTTAATACCTTGGTAAAAATTCTTGGGGCACATGCAAGGCCATTAGGCAGACATGTAAATTGGTAATAATTCCCTTCCCATTCAAACTTTAGGAATGTTCTATCTTCCTGTGCCACAGGAATTGAGTAATAAGCGTCCTTGAGGTCAACTGATGCCATATAGCACTTTGGACGCATAAGTTTGAGGGTTGTTTGGAGTGTATCCATTTTGAAATGGTAGTAAGCTACAAACTCATTTAGGGGTTTGAGATTTAAAATCATTCGATAGCTACCATCTTTCTTAGGCCGCACAAAGAGAGTAGAAATAAATTCACCCAACATGGGATTAGACAGTTCAATAACCTTTTTGCCTAAGAGCTTATTGATTTCAGCGTTAATGATTTCCTTTTCCAAGGGAGGAAAATAGATTTGTTTAGGCTTGATGGCCTGTATAGGGCATTCCCCTTCAAACTCAATATGGTAGTGCTTTACTGCATCTAGTATAACAGGGTCATTAGTCAATGACTCACAATGTATTGCATGATCTCTTACACGACCTGCTGTAAAATCAAGGACCATTTGAGACAAACTGTCTTTGGTAATAATCATTGTGGTTGTTCTTTTACCTGTTGCTTTACTGTCCTTTGCGGTTGGATGAAAAGTTTGTCTTCCTCGGGGCGGTTTTCTGTCCCCGTCCGTAACGTTGTGTTTTATGATCAGATGTGCGGTCGTAAGGCTTGAAGTTTTGGCGCCCAAACTTATGTCTAAATGGTGCCTTGTAGTTGTAAGAGCTTTGACTCGATGACGATGGTCGAGCGCTCTGATTTTTCTGCATCTGTTGGCCTGCTTTCTTTGCTTCGGCCATATCTTTCAAATGTTTAGAAAGATCGTCACCAAATAGTTAGGGAGGGTTGAGGTCACGCTTTATCAGCTCTCGCCTCTTCATGTTGAGCTTAAAGTTGGCATTACTCAAAAAAGCAATACTATCCATGATCTGATCGAGGATTTGCCGAGTCTTTGGCGTTTTCCCAGCGTGAATATCCTTCACTAGCTGGCCACTCAGACTTGATAAGGCTGATAAGCCTTGGACGAGTGGTTCTTGGACCCGCTGGAAAGCTAGGTCAACGGTTCTGCTTCGTCGTGAAAGCAAATCCCAAATTTCTTCATTCATCGTTGTTGGGACCAAGTATTTGCAGTTCTCTGGAGGCGGATATTTATCTGCTCTCTCTTTCACCGTTTCGGTTGAGAGGCCTCCAATATTCATCTCATCTATCAATTTTGCAATCTTCTCTTCAATTGCCGGTGATTTCTGTGTAGATGGTATGAACGCCTGGGTCAGGCTTTCAAGAAGGTCACTCTGCGGCCCCGAGTCGGGACACGTGTCAGCAGAGCTGTCAGAACTCTTTGGCCTGTTTTCTTTGCGCTCGAGTCGAGCGTTTCGTCAATAACAGCATTTATATCTATCCCCACAGTGTTGTGGTTCTCTTCATCTTCCTCCGCTGATTCAGCTCGAAGGAAGATATCTTCTTTCAGTAGGCTTTGAAAAGCTGCGGCTTGCGTCTCCGAAGCCTTTGCAAGTTGAGCCAACGTGGCGTTGAGTCCTTGTAGAACTCCTGCCATGTTTACACTAGAATCGATCCCAACGTCGATTTCTTCCGGGTTATTCGTTTCTCCCATCGATAAAGACATGTCCAAAGATGTTATCTTCCGACTGTTTAGATTTATCAGAGGAAAAACAAAGGAATTCCGCAAAAAAAGTCACTAATATCGTGACCAGTTAATTTTCGTGGAACTGACTTTCGCGCGCGAAAAGCACTGACTATGCGCATGCGTCGAGCTATCTCATGGGATCCCTGGTGCAGTTGATGACGAGATAGAATCAAAATTAGACCCTAAATTTCTCAAAAAAAAAAAAATTTCTAAATATCTCAAATTTTTCTAAATATCCCGGAAGCTTCTAAAAAAATATCGGGATATCAGTTGTGGCTAAGCCTAACTTGAATAAAGCATATCAACATATATGTTCTGAACAAGTAGAGATAACTGATAACTTGTTCCGGAGGTGACCTCCCTCAGAAAATTAATGCGACTAACAAGGTCGGGAATACATTGCTTGACAAGAACAAGCCAGCGACAGCGGTCGACAAAAGCCCACGAACACTTAGCTCTACAGTGACCCCCTTTCCCCCAATACAAAGTTGTTTTTCAAACTGCTGGCTCTGATCATTTGCTAAGGCTTCAACATTGGAGGTGGGGGTAGGGGTGTTCGCGATACTTTTGTCGACCGCTGTCTGAGGACAGAAACCATCTCTGGTCAATATCAGACAGTAATTTGACGTGTTATCGTGACTCCGATAGGAGCTGGAGAATCGTTTCACGTCACTACAGGTATAATGTGTTGTCACGTAGAAGCATCCAAATGACGTTCTTTCTAGAAGTGAAAAACTCTAAACTAATGACGTATTTTTGCGAAATATATAATCAACCGATTTATGTCGACCAGCGCTAGTGTGTAAATGCATATAAACAGAGAGCGTCTTAAACAGTTGTCCGGCAGAGTGAAGCATCCGATATGGTGGGTGGCTTGCTCTTAAAAGAGTAAATGACGAACAAAAGGGCTCGTTAAATATGTTGATAGAAAGAAACGACTTGCTTTTCAAGACAGCAGATATGAAGTTATATTTTATCGTTGTTTTGGTAAATATACTGTTACAAGCGATGTTATTTTTAGATCACTTAGCGAATGGTTGGCTTGGTTGACTGACATGTTGATTTACCGTCAACCGTCCAATATACTACGCTCTCTAATTCTTCTCCCTTCACATGCAAATCCTCAAAACGTTAACAGTGCAAATCTTTGGAGGTTACTAATGTATGTAATAGTAAAAATAGATGTATAACACGAGAATTTAAGGCAAATAAGGCCATGGTTAAGTGAATGGTTAAGCTGCACTTATTTAAAATGTACATTAAGTATCAAATTCTTTATCTCAACAGTCAGTGCAGTTAACCATCGAAATTTTGCTGTCCGAAGGACAGCAAACGTACTATTGTAGTAGTATACATTTGGTATGAAAGTAGAATATTGTTGGGGAAACATTCTATTAATTAAATGCAATTTATTTCCG
Source organism: Actinostola sp. cb2023 (assembly GCA_033675265.1). Classification (NCBI taxonomy): domain Eukaryota; kingdom Metazoa; phylum Cnidaria; class Anthozoa; order Actiniaria; family Actinostolidae; genus Actinostola; species Actinostola sp. cb2023. The sequence goes on from JAUJYZ010000951.1 coordinate 118,016, forward strand.
TTATAAAGCTCTTTCTGTAGAGTGGTTAACTTGTGTAGTTAACCATCAGACTTAACCATTGACAATTAGCATATATTTCCTTTGTAAATAGACACGTAAAAGGCTATAATTCATTACAATACCTTTGAAATATATGTTTCTCGGGCTACTCATTCATTATGTCATCATAAACACTTATTGAAGTTATTATATCAAGTGCAGCTACATTTGCAAATGGTATTTAGTACATTGACACTCTCGCTCAGGAACCAATTCTGAATTGTACTAAGTGTCTTCTTGAAGACTCTGCGCATGCTCACAACTCTCCCAGGCACCCAGACAGCGGTCGACAAAAGCCCACGAACACTTAGCTCTACAGTGACCCCCTTTCCCCCAATACAAAGTTGTTTTTCAAACTGCTGGCTCTGATCATTTGCTAAGGCTTCAACATTGGAGGTGGGGGTAGGGGTGTTCGCGATACTTTTGTCGACCGCTGGAGGTCATATTATCGTCAAGACAATAATTCTTACAATCGTAAACATTCCATCTCAAAAAACGAAGGAGGTCTGGGTGGAAGACCCAGACCAATTACAGATTTCAGAACAATCAGAAACACTACAACTACCCTTCGAAGAAAAAGGAGGGGCAGAGAACCCAGAAATAAACACAGAGGTTGCAGTAGTACCTTTGTTTATAAGTCTGAAACACAAGCAATGCCATTTAAAGCAAGGAGAATTCACAGCTTTATTGATGAATGAAAATTTATAACGTCTGATGTTAAAATACTTGACATAGTCAAAGGTTGTAAGATTGAATTTAACATAGGTCCTCCTTATCAGATAAGGGTACCCAAACCTATTAAATTCTCTTGTTCAGAAATCAAATTCATTAACACTGAGGTCAACAGACTTCTAGAGAAAGGTGTTCTTGTCCCCAGTCAACATGAAGAAGGGGAATTCATATCTAGTATTTTTGTTACACCTAAAAAAAGATGGATCTTATAAGCGGACTAATCTTGAATTTGAAAACTTTCAATAAGCATGTGGCTTACAGTCAGTAATCCGAATGATATATAAAAGGACTGCTACATGGCTTCAGTTGATTTAAGAGATGCCTATACTATTCAGTAAGTATTGATGACAATCATCAAAAATATTTTAAGTTTTCATGGGACAACCAACTATTTAAGTTTACCTGCTTACCAGATGGCCTTGCTTGTGCTCCCAGGTTATCCACAAAACTGCTTAAACCAGTTTATTGCACTCTTAGATCGAGAGGGCACTTATCAGTAGCATATATTGATGACTCGTACCTTCAGGGAAATAGCTACCAAGAGTGTCAAAATAATGTTGAATCAACTGTTAATTTTAAATTGAAAATACACTTTTGTCTCTTACTGTTTTAGTTTTATTTATTTTATTTTATTAAGATGTTTCGACTGTAAATCAACAGTCTTCATCAGTTGGTTAGTGGGAAACCGCGCGCGGATATATTTCAAAAAATACTGCGAGCGCGTAAATTTCCAATTCCATTGACAACAGGAGCAATGAAATTAAACAGCAACAGTGGTCCTTCCGTATGTCAAAGGAATCTCCGAAAGAGTGCAACAGGTGCTGAAGCAACATAACATCCGGGCTGTTCATCGTCCCATGAAAAAGCTGGCCAATGTGTTCCCACGTCCAAAAGACCCACAAGACAAGAGTTCTAGAACTGACATAATATACAAGATCAAATGTGACGATTGTGATTTTGTATACTATGGTCAGACTGAACGATCTCTAAAGACGAGAACAACAGAACATAAGAGAGCCATTTCTCATAATCACAGCGATTCGAAGATCGCACAACATGCCAACAACACAGACCACACTTTTATCTTTAACAACACTGAAATCGTGGCGAGTGAAAATAATTATCACAGGAGGCTTTTCTTGGAAGCGTGGTACTCGGCACACGATCGCAACGCTGGAAATGACTACATTAGAATTCCAGATGTTTACCCACAGGTAGCCCAAGCTGTGGACTTGTGGCGAGATTTACAGTAAATGTATGGAGCTTCACAGCGAACTTTGAAAACCGTCTAAATTAAATTCTACAAACTCTCAAAGTAGTCCTACTTGTTTAGTGTGTTGTCCTTTGGAATTGTGTGAGGTTTGGAGCCATTCCGATCGATTTTGAGAGAGTTTTTAAGAATACCTTGAGTTACCCTAAAATTAGAGAAGGTAGGAGACTGTCATGGCCGATCACCTATGATAGTAGTAGGGAAATGGGAGTTCTACATCACGGGCGCTCCGGAGCAGCCCGGAGCAGCCCAGAGCAGCCCGGAGCAGCCCGGAGCAGCCCAGAGCAGCCCGGAGCAGCCCGGAGCAGCCCGGAGCAGCCCGGAGCACCTCTGGAGTTATTTTGAAAACGATCCTAGCCGTTCCGTCGCACCGGCCTAAGGATTTGTGCTATGCCACGGTTATTTTTTAGAACGACATTTTTCGCTGACGTTTTTTTTATTTTCGCCAGTATTCCCTCATTTTTCCGTGAGTCAGCAGTTCGTGACACAAACAAGTGAAGTCGGCACAAACAAACATAAACTAAATAATAAAAATCCATTTTGAGAACTTTGTATTCGAAAATGTCTCTAACTACCCGGTCTTCACGGTGTGAAAAAGCCCTGAGATAACGCCTGTCTACAGAGTAGATAATCATCAAATAAACAAATTAAGCAAAACGTCATTGTAAAATATACAATCAGCGAGTTCGATCAGCCTATTCTTCTCTAGGATACCTATTGTCACTTACAAACTATCCAAATCTAAATCCAATTAATTTTATTGTAACGGATCAGCCTAAGGATCTTTGAACGTGTAATTCTAATCACGTTTATTTTTAGTATTCAATTCCAGCTCATCTTATTTAAAACTTAAAGTTTCCACCGCTGAAAATTAACCCGATTTAACTCAGCCGTACACGCTATTGTTCTCCTGGATATCGCTATTGTTCTTACATGAAACTATTTAGCATTCCGAAATCAAGGTCCAACGCGATCCAATTAATTTTATTGTACCGGTCAGCCTAAGGATCTTTGGACGTGTATTTATATCACATCTATTTTTAGTATTCAATTCCAGTTAATTTCATTTAGAGCTTAAAAAATCAAATCGAAAAACAGCCGTACAGGCTATTGTTCTCTTGGATATATCTATTGTTTACACACGTGTATATTTTCTAGCAGTCAACTCAAAGTTTTATTCCTACAATATTGTACCATCATGATGCAACTTGTTTTTCTAAGTTTTCCCACAATCGAATGATACGACCGTTCCCATCAGCCAAAGGGGTGTATTTCTAAAAAATGTGTACACCAACCAAGCTAGTAGGTGAATCAAATCTTTCAAAGCTTGTGCACCGTCATTTACGTTTAGAGTAAACCATCGCCAATTATACTGGTCAATCAAAGTCTGCATTTCTTTTCCAACAGTGCTTGTGTAATAATGAATGTTTCCTTCAAATCCTACCAATCGATCGTGACTACTACATTCTCCTATCGTGTAGAATTGTTTACGATGATTCATGAGTATCTTGTGAACTTCACATCGTAGATTGTGTTCTAGCAATCCACCATCGCGATATTTACTATGTTGATGTAAGTAATTATAAGCTTCAATAAACACTGATCAAAACTGATACCAATTGAAGTAAACCGTTCAAACATCAGAGAAGTCCGACAAGACATAAAGAGAAATATATCAACACCAAATCGTGTCACGTTTGTTCAACTTCATTTAAAACGGATCACCGAACACATATATTATAGGACTACACAGGAACCCCAACCTATAACAAACGCCGCAAACATTACACAGGGATCCCAATTTCAATAGTTTCTGAATAAGTCAGGGAGGGGGGTACTTAAAATCACATAAAATCGGGAATATTTAGTTGTTTCTGGCATTTAAAACTTTTTTCGGATTGCACAGAACATATAGCTTCTAAAAGCTCTAGTTCTAGTTCTAGTTCTAGTTCTAGTTCTGACAGGCTATCAGGCTATCGGCTATCAGCTATCAGGCTATTGGCTATCAAGCTATTGGCTATCAGGCTATTGGCTATGGCTATCAGGCTATCGGCTATCAGGCTATCGACTATCGGCTATCAGGCTATTGGCTCGTAGGTTCGGCTCGTATAGGCTCGGCTCGTAAGCTCGGCTCGTAAGCTCGGCTCGTATAGGCTCGCTCGGCTCGGCTAGGCTCGGCTCGTAAGCTCGGCTCGTAGGCTCGGCTCGTAGGCTCGGCTCGTAGGCTCGGCTCGTAGGCTCGGCTCGTAGGCTCGGCTCGGCTCGGCTCGTAGGCTCGTCGGCTCGGCTCGTAAGCTCGGCTCGTAGGCTCGGCTCGTAGGCTCGTAAGCTCGGCTCGTAGGCTCGGCTCGTAAGCTCGGCTCGTAGCTCGGCTCGTAGGCTCGGACTCGTAAGCTCGGCTCGTAGGCTCGGCTCGTAAGCTCGGCTCGTAGGCTCGGCTCGTAAGCTCGGCTCGTAGGCTCGGCTCGTAGGCTCGGCTCGTAGGCTCGGCTCGTAGGCTCGGCTCGGCTCGTAGGCTCGTAGACATGGTTATATGGTTATTGACCACTTAGTTAATAAATGAATAATTGATAAATAAAGGCAGAGATTCTAGTGTAGAATCTAGTGTAGATTCTAGTGGGGAATGAGGAGGAGGAGGAGTGAATGAGGAGGAGGAGTGAATGAGGAGGAGGAGTGGATGAGGAGGAGGAGTGAGGAGGAGGAGTGAATGAGGAGGAGGAGTGAGGAGGAGGAGGAGGAGGAGGAGGAGGAGGAGGAGGAGGAGGAGGAGGAGGAGGAGGAGGAGGAGGAGGAGGAGGAGGAGGAGGAGGAGGAGGAGGAGGAGGAGGAGGAGGAGGAGGAGGAGGAGGAGGAGGAGGAGGAGGAGGAGGAGGAGGAGGAGGAGGAGGAGGAGGAGGAGGAGGGAGTGAATGAGGAGGAGGAGGAGTGAATGAGGAGGAGGAGCGAATGAGTAGAAACAATATATACACTCTTTTTTATAGTTTATTTTTTCAAAATCGCAATTCTCATTGGTAAATATCCTCCTCCTCCTCATTCACTCCTCCTCCTCATTCACCGCTCCTCCTCCTCCTCCTCCTCCTCCTCCTCCTCCTCCTCCTCCTCCTCCTCCTCCTCCTCCTCCTCCTCCTCCTCCTCCTCCTCACACCTCCTCCTCATTCACTCCTCCTCCTCATCCACTCCTCCTCCTCATCCACTCCTCCTCCTCATTCACTCCTCCTCCTCATTCACTCCTCCTCCTCCTCCTCATTCCCCACTAGAATCTACACTAGATTCTACACTAGAATCTCTGCCTTTATTTATCAATTATTCATTTATTAACTAAGTGGTCAATAACCATATAACCATGTCTACGAGCCTACGAGCCGAGCCGAGCCTACGAGCCGAGCCTACGAGCCGAGCCTACGAGCCGAGCCTACGAGCCGAGCTTACGAGCCGAGCCTACGAGCCGAGCTTACGAGCCGAGCCTACGAGCCGAGCCGAGCCGAGCCTACGAGCCGAGCCGAGCCTACGAGCCGAGCCTACGAGCCGAGCTTACGAGCCGAGCCTACGAGCCTACGAGCCGAGCCGAGCCGAGCCTACGAGCCGAGCCTACGAGCCGAGCCTACGAGCCGAGCCTACGAGCCGAGCCTACGAGCCGAGCTTACGAGCCGAGCCTACGAGCCGAGCCGAGCCTATACGAGCCGAGCTTACGAGCCGAGCTTACGAGCCGAGCCTATACGAGCCGAACCTACGAACCAATAGCCTGATAGCCAATAGCTTGATAGCCTGATAGCCAATAGCCTGATAGCCGATAGTCGATAGCCTGATAGCCGATAGCCTGATAGCCAATAGCCTGATAGCCAATAGCTTGATAGCCAATAGCCTGATAGCTGATAGCCGATAGCCTGATAGCCTGTCAGAACTAGAACTAGAACTAGAACTAGAACTAGAGCTTTTAGAAGCTATATGTTCTGTGCAATCCGAAAAAAGTTTTAAATGCCAGAAACAACTAAATATTCCCGATTTTATGTGATTTTAAGTACCCCCCTCCCTGACTTATTCAGAAACTATTGAAATTGGGATCCCTGTGTAATGTTTGCGGCGTTTGTTATAGGTTGGGGTTCCTGTGTAGTCCTATAATATATGTGTTCGGTGATCCGTTTTAAATGAAGTTGAACAAACGTGACACGATTTGGTGTTGATATATTTCTCTTTATGTCTTGTCGGACTTCTCTGATGTTTGAACGGTTTACTTCAATTGGTATCAGTTTTGATCAGTGTTTATTGAAGCTTATAATTACTTACATCAACATAGTAAATATCGCGATGGTGGATTGCTAGAACACAATCTACGATGTGAAGTTCACAAGATACTCATGAATCATCGTAAACAATTCTACACGATAGGAGAATGTAGTAGTCACGATCGATTGGTAGGATTTGAAGGAAACATTCATTATTACACAAGCACTGTTGGAAAAGAAATGCAGACTTTGATTGACCAGTATAATTGGCGATGGTTTACTCTAAACGTAAATGACGGTGCACAAGCTTTGAAAGATTTGATTCACCTACTAGCTTGGTTGGTGTACACATTTTTTAGAAATACACCCCTTTGGCTGATGGGAACGGTCGTATCATTCGATTGTGGGAAAACTTAGAAAAACAAGTTGCATCATGATGGTACAATATTGTAGGAATAAAACTTTGAGTTGACTGCTAGAAAATATACACGTGTGTAAACAATAGATATATCCAAGAGAACAATAGCCTGTACGGCTGTTTTTCGATTTGATTTTTTAAGCTCTAAATGAAATTAACTGGAATTGAATACTAAAAATAGATGTGATATAAATACACGTCCAAAGATCCTTAGGCTGACCGGTACAATAAAATTAATTGGATCGCGTTGGACCTTGATTTCGGAATGCTAAATAGTTTCATGTAAGAACAATAGCGATATCCAGGAGAACAATAGCGTGTACGGCTGAGTTAAATCGGGTTAATTTTCAGCGGTGGAAACTTTAAGTTTTAAATAAGATGAGCTGGAATTGAATACTAAAAATAAACGTGATTAGAATTACACGTTCAAAGATCCTTAGGCTTGGCCACCTAGCTATACGATAATCACTTTAGTGCAGTCTATGTGAGTATCCCTACTCTATTAGGGAGTGTGGCCACCTAGCTATACGAGTAATCACTTTAGTGCAGTCTATGTGAGTATCCCTACTCTATTAGGGAGTGTGGCCACCCTAGCTATACGATAATCACTTTAGTGCAGTCTATGTGAGTATCCCTACTCTATTAGGGAGTGTGGCCCACCCTAGCTATACGATAATCACTTTAGTGCAGTCTATGTGAGTATCCCTACCCTATTAGGGAGTGTGGCCACCCTAGCTATACGATAATCACTTTAGTGCAGTCTATGTGAGTATCCCTACTCTATTAGGGAGTGTGGCCACCCTAGCTATACGATAATCACTTTAGTGCAGTCTATGTGAGTATCCCTACTCTATTAGGGAGTGTGGCCACCCTAGCTATACGATAATCACTTTAGTGCAGTCTATGTGAGTATCCCTACCCTATTAGGGAGTGTGGCCACCCTAGCTATACGATAATCACTTTAGTGCAGTCTATGTGAGTATCCCTACTCTATTAGGGAGTGTGGCCACCCTAGCTATACGACAATCACTTTAGTGCAGTCTATGTGAGTATCCCTACTCTATTAGGGAGTGTGGCCACCCTAGCTATACGACAATCACTTTAGTGCAGTCTATGTGAGTATCCCTACCCTATTAGGGAGTGTGGCCACCCTAGCTATACGATAATCACTTTAGTGCAGTCTATGTGAGTATCCCTACTCTATTAGGGAGTGTGGCCACCCTAGCTATACGTTAATCACTTTAGTGCAGTCTATGTGAGTATCCCTACTCTATTAGGGAGTGTGGCCACCCTAGCTATACGATAATCACTTTAGTGCAGTCTATGTGAGTATCCCTACTCTATTAGGGAGTGTGGCCACCCTAGCTATACGATAATCACTTTAGTGCAGTCTATGTGAGTATCCCTACTCTATTAGGGAGTGTGGCCACCCTAGCTATACGATAATCACTTTAGTGCAGTCTATGTGAGTATCCCTACCCTATTAGGGAGTGTGGCCACCCTAGCTATACGTTAATCACTTTAGTGCAGTCTATGTGAGTATCCCTACTCGATTAGGGAGTGTGGCCACCCTAGCTATACGACAATCACTTTAGTGCAGTCTATGTGAGTATCCCTACTCTATTAGGGAGTGTGGCCACCCTAGCTATACGACAATCACTTTAGTGCAGTCTATGTGAGTATCCCTACTCTATTAGGGAGTGTGGCCACCCTAGCTATACAATAATCACTTTAGTGCAGTCTATGTGAGTATCCCTACTCTATTAGGGAGTGTGGCCACCCTAGCTATACGATAATCACTTTAGTGCAGTCTATGTGAGTATCCCTACTCTATTAGGGAGTGTGGCCACCCTAGCTATACAATAATCACTTTAGTGCAGTCTATGTGAGTATCCCTACTCTATTAGGGAGTGTGGCCACCCTAGCTATACGATAATCACTTTAATCACTATGTGAGTATGCTAGTCTATGAGAGTATCCCTACTATACGATATTAGGGAGTGTGGTATCCCACCCTAGCTATACCTAGCTATACGACAATCACTTTAGTGCAGTCTATGTGAGTATCCCTACTCTATTAGGGAGTGTGGCCACCCTAGCTATACGATAATCACTTTAGTGCAGTCTATGTGAGTATCCCTACTCTATTAGGGAGTGTGGCCACCCTAGCTATACGATAATCACTTTAGTGCAGTCTATGTGAGTATCCCTACTCTATTAGGGAGTGTGGCCACCCTAGCTATACGATAATCACTTTAGTGCAGTCTATGTGAGTATCCCTACTCTATTAGGGAGTGTGGCCACCCTAGCTATACGATAATCACTTTAGTGCAGTCTATGTGAGTATCCCTACCCTATTAGGGAGTGTGGCCACCCTAGCTATACGTTAATCACTTTAGTGCAGTCTATGTGAGTATCCCTACTCTATTAGGGAGTGTGGCCACCCTAGCTATACAATAATCACTTTAGTGCAGTCTATGTGAGTATCCCTACCCTATTAGGGAGTGTGGCCACCCTAGCTATACGATAATCACTTTAGTGCAGTCTATGTGAGTATCCCTACTCGATTAGGAAGTGTGGCCACCCTAGCTATACGACAATCACTTGAGTGCAGTCTATGTGAGTATCCCTACTCTATTAGGGAGTGTGGCCACCCTAGCTATACGACAATCACTTTAGTGCAGTCTATGTGAGTATCCCTACTCTATTAGGGAGTGTGGCCACCCTAGCTACACAATAATCACTTTAGTGCAGTCTATGTGAGTATCCCTACCCTATTAGGGAGTGTGGCCACCCTAGCTATACAATAATCACTTTAGTGCAGTCTATGTGAGTATCCCTACTCTATTAGGGAGTGTGGCCACCCTAGCTACACAATAATCACTTTAGTGCAGTCTATGTGAGTATCCCTACTCTATTAGGGAGTGTGGCCACCCTAGCTATACGATAATCACTTTAGTGCAGTCTATGTGAGTATCCCTACCCTATTAGGGAGTGTGGCCACCCTAGCTATACGATAATCACTTTAGTGCAGTCTATGTGAGTATCCCTACTCTATTAGGGAGTGTGGCCACCCTAGCTATACGATAATCACTTTAGTGCAGTCTATGTGAGTATCCCTACTCTATTAGGGAGTGTGGCCACCCTAGCTATACGTTAATCACTTTAGTGCAGTCTATGTGAGTATCCCTACCCTATTAGGGAGTGTGGCCACCCTAGCTATACGATAATCACTTTAGTGCAGTCTATGTGAGTATCCCTACTCTATTAGGGAGTGTGGCCACCCTAGCTATACGATAATCACTTTAGTGCAGTCTATGTGAGTATCCCTACTCTATTAGGGAGTGTGGCCACCCTAGCTATACGATAATCACTTTAGTGCAGTCTATGTGAGTATCCCTACTCTATTAGGGAGTGTGGCCACCCTAGCTATACGATAATCACTTTAGTGCAGTCTATGTGAGTATCCCTACTCTATTAGGGAGTGTGGCCACCCTAGCTATACGATAATCACTTTAGTGCAGTCTATGTGAGTATCCCTACCCTATTAGGGAGTGTGGCCACCCTAGCTATACGATAATCACTTTAGTGCAGTCTATGTGAGTATCCCTACTCTATTAGGGAGTGTGGCCACCCTAGCTATACGATAATCACTTTAGTGCAGTCTATGTGAGTATCCCTACTCTATTAGGGAGTGTGGCCACCCTAGCTATACGATAATCACTTTAGTGCAGTCTATGTGAGTATCCCTACTCTATTAGGGAGTGTGGCCACCCTAGCTATACGATAATCACTTTAGTGCAGTCTATGTGAGTATCCCTACTCTATTAGGGAGTGTGGCCACCCTAGCTATACGATAATCACTTTAGTGCAGTCTATGTGAGTATCCCTACTCTATTAGGGAGTGTGGCCACCCTAGCTATACGATAATCACTTTAGTGCAGTCTATGTGAGTATCCCTACTCTATTAGGGAGTGTGGCCACCCTAGCTATACGATAATCACTTTAGTGCAGTCTATGTGAGTATCCCTACTCTATTAGGGAGTGTGGCCACCCTAGCTATACGTTAATCACTTTAGTGCAGTCTATGTGAGTATCCCTACTCTATTAGGGAGTGTGGCCACCCTAGCTATACGATAATCACTTTTAGTGCAGTCTATGTGAGTATCCCTACTCTATTAGGGAGTGTGGCCACCCTAGCTATACGATAATCACTTTAGTGCAGTCTATGTGAGTATCCCTACTCTATTAGGGAGTGTGGCCACCCTAGCTATACGATAATCACTTTAGTGCAGTCTATGTGAGTATCCCTACCCTATTAGGGAGTGTGGCCACCCTAGCTATACGATAATCACTTTAGTGCAGTCTATGTGAGTATCCCTACTCTATTAGGGAGTGTGGCCACCCTAGCTATACGATAATCACTTTAGTGCAGTCTATGTGAGTATCCCTACTCTATTAGGGAGTGTGGCCACCCTAGCTATACGATAATCACTTTAGTGCAGTCTATGTGAGTATCCCTACTCTATTAGGGAGTGTGGCCACCCTAGCTATACGATAATCACTTTAGTGCAGTCTATGTGAGTATCCCTACTCTATTAGGGAGTGTGGCCACCCTAGCTATACGATAATCACTTTAGTGCAGTCTATGTGAGTATCCCTACTCTATTAGGGAGTGTGGCCACCCTAGCTATACGATAATCACTTTAGTGCAGTCTATGTGAGTATCCCTACTCTATTAGGGAGTGTGGCCACCCTAGCTATACGATAATCACTTTAGTGCAGTCTATGTGAGTATCCCTACTCTATTAGGGAGTGTGGCCACCCTAGCTATACGATAATCACTTTAGTGCAGTCTATGTGAGTATCCCTACTCTATTAGGGAGTGTGGCCACCCTAGCTATACGATAATCACTTTAGTGCAGTCTATGTGAGTATCCCTACTCTATTAGGGAGTGTGGCCACCCTAGCTATACAAATCACTTTTAGTGCAGTCTATGTGAGTATCCCTACTCTAGGGATGGCCACCCTAGGGCAGTCTATGTGTCTATTAGGGAGTGTGGCCACCCTAGCTATACAATAATCACTTTAGTGCAGTCTATGTGAGTATCCCTACTCTATTAGGGAGTGTGGCCACCCTAGCTATCACGCATAATCACTTTAGTGCAGTCTATGTGAGTATCCCTACTCTATTAGGGAGTGTGGCCACCCTAGCTATACGATAATCACTTTAGTGCAGTCTATGTGAGTATCCCTACTCTATTAGGGAGTGTGGCCACCCTAGCTATACGATAATCACTTTAGTGCAGTCTATGTGAGTATCCCTACTATAGGGAGTGTGGCCACCCTATTATACGGAATCACTTTAGTGCAGTCTATGTGAGTATCCCTACTCTATTAGGGAGTGTGGCCACCCTAGCTATACGATAATCACTTTAGTGCAGTCTATGTGAGTATCCCTACCCTATTAGGGAGTGTGGCCACCCTAGCTATACGATAATCACTTTAGTGCAGTCTATGTGAGTATCCCTACCCTATTAGGGAGTGTGGCCACCCTAGCTATACGATAATCACTTTAGTGCAGTCTATGTGAGTATCCCTACTCTATTAGGGAGTGTGGCCACCCTAGCTATACGATAATCACTTTAGTGCAGTCTATGTGAGTATCCCCTACTCTATTAGGGAGTGTGGCCACCCTAGCTATACGATAATCACTTTAGTGCAGTCTATGTGAGTATCCCTACTCTATTAGGGAGTGTGGCCACCCTAGCTATACAATAATCACTTTAGTGCAGTCTATGTGAGTATCCCTACCCTATTAGGGAGTGTGGCCACCCTAGCTATACGTTAATCACTTTAGTGCAGTCTATGTGAGTATCCCTACTCGATTAGGAAGTGTGGCCACCCTAGCTATACGACAATCACTTTAGTGCAGTCTATGTGAGTATCCCTACTCTATTAGGGAGTGTGGCCACCCTAGCTATACGACAATCACTTTAGTGCAGTCTATGTGAGTATCCCTACTCTATTAGGGAGTGTGGCCACCCTAGCTATACAATAATCACTTTAGTGCAGTCTATGTGAGTATCCCTACCCTATTAGGGAGTGTGGCCACCCTAGCTACACAATAATCACTTTAGTGCAGTCTATGTGAGTATCCCTACTCTATTAGGGAGTGTGGCCACCCTAGCTATACAATAATCACTTTAGTGCAGTCTATGTGAGTATCCCTACTCTATTAGGGAGTGTGGCCACCCTAGCTATACGATAATCACTTTAGTGCAGTCTATGTGAGTATCCCTACTCTATTAGGGAGTGTGGCCACCCTAGCTATACGATAATCACTTTAGTGCAGTCTATGTGAGTATCCCTACTCTATTAGGGAGTGTGGCCACCCTAGCTATACGATAATCACTTTAGTGCAGTCTATGTGAGTATCCCTACTCTATTAGGGAGTGTGGCCACCCTAGCTATACGATAATCACTTTAGTGCAGTCTATGTGAGTATCCCTACTCTATTAGGGAGTGTGGCCACCCTAGCTATACGATAATCACTTTAGTGCAGTCTATGTGAGTATCCCTACTCTATTAGGGAGTGTGGCCACCCTAGCTATACGATAATCACTTTAGTGCAGTCTATGTGAGTATCCCTACTCTATTAGGGAGTGTGGCCACCCTAGCTATACGATAATCACTTTAGTGCAGTCTATGTGAGTATCCCTACTCTATTAGGGAGTGTGGCCACCCTAGCTATACGATAATCACTTTAGTGCAGTCTATGTGAGTATCCCTACTCTATTAGGGAGTGTGGCCACCCTAGCTATACGATAATCACTTTAGTGCAGTCTATGTGAGTATCCCTACTCTATTAGGGAGTGTGGCCACCCTAGCTATACAATAATCACTTTAGTGCAGTCTATGTGAGTATCCCTACTCTATTAGGGAGTGTGGCCACCCTAGCTATACAATAATCACTTTAGTGCAGTCTATGTGAGTATCCCTACTCTATTAGGGAGTGTGGCCACCCTAGCTATACGATAATCACTTTAGTGCAGTCTATGTGAGTATCCCTACCCTATTAGGGAGTGTGGCCACCCTAGCTATACGATAATCACTTTAGTGCAGTCTATGTGAGTATCCCTACTCTATTAGGGAGTGTGGCCACCCTAGCTATACGACAATCACTTTAGTGCAGTCTATGTGAGTATCCCTACTCTATTAGGGAGTGTGGCCACCCTAGCTATACGATAATCACTTTAGTGCAGTCTATGTGAGTATCCCTACTCTATTAGGGAGTGTGGCCACCCTAGCTATACAATAATCACTTTAGTGCAGTCTATGTGAGTATCCCTACTCTATTAGGGAGTGTGGCCACCCTAGCTATACGATAATCACTTTAGTGCAGTCTATGTGAGTATCCCTACTCTATTAGGGAGTGTGGCCACCCTAGCTATACGATAATCACTTTAGTGCAGTCTATGTGAGTATCCCTACTCTATTAGGGAGTGTGGCCACCCTAGCTATACGATAATCACTTTAGTGCAGTCTATGTGAGTATCCCTACTCTATTAGGGAGTGTGGCCACCCTAGCTATACGATAATCACTTTAGTGCAGTCTATGTGAGTATCCCTACTCTATTAGGGAGTGTGGCCACCCTAGCTATACGATAATCACTTTAGTGCAGTCTATGTGAGTATCCCTACTCTATTAGGGAGTGTGGCCACCCTAGCTATACGTTAATCACTTTAGTGCAGTCTATGTGAGTATCCCTACTCTATTAGGGAGTGTGGCCACCCTAGCTATACGATAATCACTTTAGTGCAGTCTATGTGAGTATCCCTACTCTATTAGGGAGTGTGGCCACCCTAGCTATACGATAATCAATCACTTTAGTGCAGTCTATGTGTGGTATCCCTACTCTATTAGGGAGTGTGGCCACCCTAGCTATACGATAATCACTTTAGTGCAGTCTATGTGAGTATCCCTACTCTATTAGGGAGTGTGGCCACCCTAGCTATACGATAATCACTTTAGTGCAGTCTATGTGAGTATCCCTACTCTATTAGGGAGTGTGGCCACCCTAGCTATACGATAATCACTTTAGTGCAGTCTATGTGAGTATCCCTACTCTATTAGGGAGTGTGGCCACCCTAGCTATACGACAATCACTTTAGTGCAGTCTATGTGAGTATCCCTACTCTATTAGGGAGTGTGGCCACCCTAGCTATACGATAATCACTTTAGTGCAGTCTATGTGAGTATCCCTACCCTATTAGGGAGTGTGGCCACCCTAGCTATACGATAATCACTTTAGTGCAGTCTATGTGAGTATCCCTACTCTATTAGGGAGTGTGGCCACCCTAGCTATACGATAATCACTTTAGTGCAGTCTATGTGAGTATCCCTACTCTATTAGGGAGTGTGGCCACCCTAGCTATACGATAATCACTTTAGTGCAGTCTATGTGAGTATCCCTACTCTATTAGGGAGTGTGGCCACCCTAGCTACACAATAATCACTTTAGTGCAGTCTATGTGAGTATCCCTACTCTATTAGGGAGTGTGGCCACCCTAGCTATACAATAATCACTTTAGTGCAGTCTATGTGAGTATCCCTACCCTATTAGGGAGTGTGGCCACCCTAGCTATACGTTAATCACTTTAGTGCAGTCTATGTGAGTATCCCTACTCGATTAGGGAGTGTGGCCACCCTAGCTATACGACAATCACTTTAGTGCAGTCTATGTGAGTATCCCTACTCTATTAGGGAGTGTGGCCACCCTAGCTATACGACAATCACTTTAGTGCAGTCTATGTGAGTATCCCTACTCTATTAGGGAGTGTGGCCACCCTAGCTACACAATAATCACTTTAGTGCAGTCTATGTGAGTATCCCTACCCTATTAGGGAGTGTGGCCACCCTAGCTACACAATAATCACTTTAGTGCAGTCTATGTGAGTATCCCTACTCTATTAGGGGAGTGTGGCCACCCTAGCTATACAATAATCACTTTAGTGCAGTCTATGTGAGTATCCCTACTCTATTAGGGAGTGTGGCCACCCTAGCTATACGATAATCACTTTAGTGCAGTCTATGTGAGTATCCCTACCCTATTAGGGAGTGTGGCCACCCTAGCTATACGATAATCACTTTAGTGCAGTCTATGTGAGTATCCCTACTCTATTAGGGAGTGTGGCCACCCTAGCTATACGTTAATCACTTTAGTGCAGTCTATGTGAGTATCCCTACTCTATTAGGGAGTGTGGCCACCCTAGCTATACGACAATCACTTTAGTGCAGTCTATGTGAGTATCCCTACCCTATTAGGGAGTGTGGCCCACCCTAGCTATACGATAATCACTTTAGTGCAGTCTATGTGAGTATCCCTACTCTATTAGGGAGTGTG